>JAOEGS010011373.1:41574-64805 GCA_025447755.1 Corythornis vintsioides | reverse complement strand
CTGAGGAAAGAACTTCCTCCCTCCAGACTTCATCTGTGGTCTTGAAGACCTGGGACTCCTGGTAGCTGACCTTAGTATCCTGATATAGCTCTTGTATCTGGGATTTGGTTAGATCCTACCATGCTGAACATAAGACAGACCCATATATGGATAACTTTCATGCCTCATTACTATATATTACAGGAATTTTGTAAGTCTAAAATAATGTGATCTAAATTGCCCTTCAGAAGAAATCTGTGTGTCTTTGGTGGTGGACTGAAAGAAATACTGATTTCCCATAGCAGTCAGGTATATGTCATAACCACTGACATGAGAAATACAATGGAGTTAACTCTTAGAATTACAAGATTTGAAAATGTATCTCTTTAAAAATATATGTATATTTATACAGTATGTTTTTTTCTGTGTAGGCTTATATACGTATATATTTAACTCCATGAAAGAATATTTGGGATTGTTGTTAAGAGCTGGACATGCAACAAAGTATTTGTGACTATTCTAAATTTGTCTGCAGTTGTGAACTCTGTTGGGTCATCTTGTCAAAACACCATTTTGAGCTCTGAAATAAATGAACAGAAGAGAAACAAACATACTGGATTAAAACTCTCTTCCAGTGTTTTCAAATAATTACCAAAAAGAAAGTGCCTCCACTGGAAATATCACTGACTGTAACGTGCAGAGTTTGTTAAAACAGGCGAACTCACTCTCCTCTGCCTGTCACTAATATTTATTCGTCCGGTGACTGTTAATCACACCAAGTTTACAGTCCCGTATAGCACCTGTCACAGGTGTTGATCATTAATCAGCTATTACAGCAGTTTATTCTGCTGCTGACAACTTGCAATTTTCTCCTGATTCAGCGAGTTTGTCAGGTGGGAATTATGGCATAGCACATGTGACAAAACACATCACACAGTTCTCTCTCTCCCCTCTCTCTCCCCCCTTCTTTTTTTCTTTTCTTCTTTTTTTTTCTTTTTTTTTTTTTTTTAATTTTCAGGCTTCTCTCTCTTCCTCTCTCTCCCCCTTTTTAGACAAACAATATCTGGGAACTCAGAAGTAATAAGGCGGAATGTATAATTAATTACCCAGCTTGCTCTAATTAGGGATGAATAAGTTGTGTCCCTCTCATCATCACAAATGTGGTGATGGGTAATACCAGTTTATGCTGTATTAACTGCAAATATGCAATCCTTCTGAGAGCACTTTTGTTGATGAATTTGATGAATGTGACAATAATTAGCAGAGACAGATGAGAGCTAAATTACTACTGACAATGTAATGCTATCCCGCTCGAGGGTCTGAGAACGTGGCAGGCTAACATGGCAGGGACCAGGGCCTCATTTCTAATTAATAGTCGTCCTTTTTTTTTTTTTTTAGGGTCTTTTTTTTTTTTTTTTTGCCAGTGTGGGGAAAAAAGGAGGAACGGTAATTGTTTTCGTCAAAGGCTGCAGGGAGTTATCAGGGTAATAAAGTTAATTAGCAGAACAAACATCCTTTCACTGCCTTACCAGATTGAGGAAAAGAGGGTAATTCAAACTGCAGAAAGATATGACTAGATGAGACGATAAGGAGAAAAATTTTACACAGGAGGCTACAGAGAATAATAATTTTTTTTTCCTTCATTTCTTTTGGCTTAGTCCACAGAAAGAAATTATACATTCTCTTCTTTCAGCTCATAAAGTTGCTTATGTATAAAACTTTATTGTTATGATTTCTGCAATGGATGGGAAATGAAGTTAAGAAAGATCATATTACATTGTCCAATTTTTTCAGGGCCTTCCGAATAGAATTGTTTTGTTACATTATGTGCAATTTCCTTTTTATTAAAGTGACTTTTCCTAATATCCACAGCACTGTATTGATCTCGTAATGTTCTTCAGAAAGAAAACCTGTTTTTGCTTCGTCTCCAGGTCTTCAATGGACTCATTGAGTGTGGCCATTGTACTAGATTCTGAAGTAGCTAGCTCAGAGTTTGAATTAGTTGATGGATTTCTTTGAGCAGCATTTCTTTTACTATCGTCTAGTATAAGTATAAAAAGAAAGTCCTTGTTCCTGCCAGTGTTAATGCATGTGACTAGCTTTATGCATGAGTGGCCCTATTACATTTGCCTCCATTCAGTTACTTGTACACATAGGCAGGGCCAAGGCCCAAAAGGAGAGATTCTTTCAAAAGTAGTAACACTGAGGTTTGTAGGTTACTTAAGACGGCAGTTCTTATTCTCATGTATTTTCAGTGATGTTACCATTTTGTATTTTCAGTGATGTTACCATTTCTCTTGTAAGACTTTGGCCTACCTCAATGATATGGCTGGCATCATACTGTACTATGTTAGCACATATGTATGGGCTTCCAGCAGGTTTTGTAAACTCAGAGGGACTTGTCAAAGCAAAAATGGGTTCGCATAATAAGGTATTGGAAAAAATTACTTCAGAATACCAAAATTGGGTACATCAGCTGCCCTGAGATGACTGACTGCTGTACATGTTTTACTGTCCATGGTAAATTGTTTTACTGTCCATGGTAAATATGAGGTTACTCAAGGTAGTCTACTGTCCAGGAGACATAAGCAATCCAACTTGCATTATGGCAAAATAAAAGTGGAAGAGTAAGGAGTAATTAAGGACCAGATAATATCCTGTGAGTTTACATCCCTAGGTTGAACAGTATATTCCTAGCTTACCCGATAGTGTAACATGCTTCTGTCTGCCTTTGGTTATAGCTATTGTATGGTCCTCCTAAACCACTGTGAAATAACTTCCAATGGAGATGGGTTAGTTTCCTCGTGGCATTTGTGGTGGACTGCAGTGTGGGAGGTTTATGTAAAGACTCTGTAAGTCACAATAAGCAGCAGGGCTCTTTCCTCCAAAGAGGAGGAGATGCACTGTCTTAGCCTGCACAACACTGAAACAGAATTCCAAACCTGGGAGTGATCTAGGTCTGATATTTTGATACATGTGATATTGTATGGGATTTACTCTAGCTGAGAGCTCTGTATTTCTACTACCAAGCAAACTCTTCCCTCAAGACAAGCAGAACAACCCAGAGGTTAGGAGTAGGAAACTCATGATGAAATTTACTATTTTTTTACTATTCTAATTGTTAGAATTTTCCTATGTGGCTGCACTCAAATTCCTTAGACTGAGCTGCTGAACCTGAGGTAAGACTACCAAACTTAATGTTGGACAGCAGGACTCAGCCTTGGTCTTTCTGGATCACTCTTTCCTTTGGTAGACAGCAATATGCCCTACATTTACGGCATCTTCTGAATGTAAATACACAAAGATTATGAGCCTTCAGTAGTGGAAACTAGTCATATAATTACTTACAACAGAGAAGGACATAAATAAAAAAATTTCCTATGAGCTTTCACATAACTAAAGACTCAACATCTGTTGAGAGTTACTGTGCCACTTTCTGTCTCTCAGGATAATTGGAGGCAAACCTTTCTCAACCATTTAACTCAGTGATTTCTTTGGCCTTCCTCTCTGTTCTCATCTCTCCTAACTTCCCTCTTCCTTTTTCTTTATTCTGGCATCTCTCAGATGGCAACTTTTGCTATGTCAACAGGGCTGACAAACATAATTACTGTCATTGAAACAGCAAATCAGTTTCATTTGTGATCATGATGGGACATTTGCTCTATATTTGTTAACGGAACTTGTAAAGGAGAGATAAAACTTAGAACAGAGATTAGATTTTTTTTTTTTTCATGGTTTGTTAAGCTTCTGTTGGCTACTGCAAAAGACCTGCATATTTTAACAAGTGCGGGACTGGAATACTGGGACTCTAGTACTCTAGTAGAGTGGATGAGGCAGTTAATATGGAGCCGCTCAGGATCTCAGGTACTTTTCCACAGTCCTGTTCTTTATTAACAGTCTGTGCAGATAAAACTCCCTATCAAGAGGTAAAAGCATCAAACTAAGAGCAAAGTACAACCAAACCATTAAGGAAGATGTGTACATTGTCACCTTTAATAGCTTGTCACTGCAAACAGTTTATTAATATAAAAAACTGTGGAGTTGTCTATTCCATGTGTTTGCTTTTTGTTTTCAAACTCTAAATGCTCAGTGGAAAATACTCCAGAACTCCAGTGGCTATGGTATTTTACAATCCCAGAATTCAAGGCCAACTTTAACATTATCTAAGTAATTTAAAATATTCTCTTTGCAGAAGATTTTCTGCTTCTGTCAGAGAGCTCTGTTACTGCAGGATCAGTGCATTACTGAGTACCAACACACTGTAGTGAGTGTCTACAGTATATGGAAGCTTGCTGTAAGCCTTAACACAGAGGAGCATTAAAATATAGTTAAACACAAAGGGCTCAATTTTAAAATATTTTTAATTATAACATTATTTAATTATAACACTGTTCTTTTGTTCAACTGAGGTTCTGTAGTGCTGTCTAACAAAATTACAACACTAGCTAAAATAATTAAAAGCTGCATGCAAACAAGTATTTGTACACAAGGTGGTGATGTTAGCAACCAACTTATTTTTATTAACAGCCCACAATAAATAACAACATATTGTTTTGACTCTGAGGTATCTTAAGCTAACTTTGGGTACTTGTATAAGGACAGATCTGAAATATCAAGCAAGAAAAACTGTGAATTGTTCTTGAAGCATCAGTGAAAAATAACTGTAGAGCTTAAAAAGTCTTCATATCTTTCAGCACTTCTCATTTTCTTATGACATAATTGCACCATGAGACTCATATAAAACTTCAAATATCATGATGGTAAAAGCAACATGTATCAGGAAAGACAGGTAACGCAACCTTTTATTAAAGATATCTTTCACATTTTAAATATTTCTCATTCTACAACTCGGTTTAAAAATAGCAGCATTTAAGACTGGCTGGGAAGAAAGGGAATTCTTTCTTTTTAAACTGACATAGAACACGGATAGAGTTAAAACCAAGGAAAGGGGTAATAAATAATGACAACAGATGTTTGTAAACCTTTTGCTCCTGTATTCACTGTTTCCATGTGTTTTCTTGTCTTGATGTGCTGTCAGCCTCCTCTCACCTGGGACTAGTGATATCTTATCAAAGCCTAAGCAGTTCCTCTTCACAACAGGCAGATAATAGTGCCTTTCAATTTATCATACTAGAACTCTAAAAGAACCATGGGAACGATTGGTCAGGTGACAGTTTGATGGACAGTTTGACAGCCCTTAAAGCATCATGGGAAATGGTTGTCACCTGATTTTTCAGAGCAACTCGGGAGATAACCTTCATCATGACAGCAAAAACAAAAATCTGAATATTTGTTTAGAGTTTGCTAACAGCCATGATGCTCACTTAAGTGATAATGGGGATGAATTTAGATTACTTAAAATGGAGTTATCTGAGCTGGGATCTGTTTAGCCTATAAATGTTTTTGACATCCTTAGATGCTTTTCAACACAGTCGAAAAACTGAATGTGTAATTCTTCAAAAAGAGGTAACATAAGGACTGCAGATCGACTCCTTGTTTTGGATTTTGTCACTCTTCACACAAAATATATATTGTTTCTGAATGAAATCAGAGAAATAGAACTTCTAAAAAAAATTGTTTCTTCCTTTGTACATCACTGTTCTGACTACCCAAAAAAACCCAGTCCTTACTCACTGTGAAATAAATCTCTCTTTCTGGAACTATTTTAGTGTAAACCAGACATATATTTGCACCTGAAATCACTCTCACATTGGCCACTGCTGGGATTTCCTGCTGAGATTAAGGGATGGGTCAAATATTGACCTGACAAAGACAAAATACTACTCTTGGGTCAAGACTGAGGCTCTTTGAAGGGGCAATGTGTAAATGATGGAATTGCTGCCACCCTGGTTTTACTGCTGGGGATAAATGTTAGGCACAGTTTTCTAGGTAATGTAGTTTGTGTACTTCTCAGAAGCACTAAAAATAAAAAATCTTGAAAAATAGGATTATGATTTTAGCTTTTGAAGGATAAACTGGATGGTAAAATGGTTAAGCAATTGTTTTTATATCTGAAACCTTGGATATATGATGCAGCTCTGATACATTAAGTCAATTTCACCATTGTCTTCCAAGAGAAACAGAGGAGGTTGATGTGATGGGTGGACTCCACTTGGGAAAAGCCTATAATGCAATTCCACTAATCAATACAACCAGGAGGAGATGCTTTGGAAACCATTTTTATACTTATTTTAAAACTGCACACATAGTTTGAGCAAGTTATGGAAGCATCTCACCATCTTAATTGTATTTTACTGTGCATTCCAGACTACGTCTTATTCTCCCCCTATCAATCTTACCAAGATGTCATTATGTTCCTTCACTTTCTCTTTGTATTGATGATATCCACACCACCTTCAGTCATGTTGCAGCTTTCCACTTCCCTTCTGTCGATACGTCTTTGGTTTCAAGGTCCTGAATAACAGAGCTCTTCTTGCAGCTCTTTTCTCTTTTTGTTTTCTGGTCCTTCATCTCCTTTTTCAAACTGCATGAAAAATAACTCTTCCTAGCTGCAGAGCCTTGTTCTGTGCAACTTTCAGCTAGTATTCTTCCATCTTTCCATTTTGGAGTCCCTCTTTTAAAACATGATTGAACTCTTTTTCTATGACAGTTTGTAAACCACATACACATCACAAGAAGCCATAATAGCAATACTGTTATTCGTGCTCTCTCCCCTGTTGAGGAGAGAGCTGGATAGACATATATTTATGATCACTGACAGAGAATACCACATAAATTAAGTAATTAAGAGGGATTTGTCAGCATTAAATACATATTCTCTCCTTTTTGTCTTTCCAGAAGCAACTTTTAAAATATTTTCAAAAGTCTTAACAAGCTGCAAACACAGTTGGAGTTCTGCCATTAGAAATTCCTGCATTTCATTCAGAACATATTTGGTATTTATAATGCTATGTAGAATCTATTCTTACCTAAATGATAAATAAAAATTATGTTGTCCAGATAATTTAATATATTTTCTATTATAGCTATAAACTATAACTAGGATTTTTCAGTAAAATGTATATATTTCATAATCTGGAACCAGTTTATTATTGGGATTGCAATTTTAAAACAATAATTTAGGATGTTACTATGTGGAAGCATGTATAATAGGTCACACACATAGCCCACCCTACACTGACTGAATATCAGTATAGCAAGGTGCAAGTAATTGCATGCTGATTGTGCCTGTGGATGTCCACAGTACTCACCGATGCACTGGCTTTGGGCAGGCCATGGCAGATGGTGTGTTTGGATGTGTGTTTTTCCAGATGAAGGTAGAGAAATCTCTCTTTAGGCTTTCACAGCTTGCCATGTAAATACTATTGTTCCAGTCTGCTCTGATTTATATCCAAGGCTATGGTAAGATAAAAAAGGGCCATTACCCTTCTGTCACAAACTCCTCTTTGTTGAAGTTTCTTTTGTCAAATAGCTCATACTCTGACTCATCTTTTTTTTTCAGTGCTGTGTTTAGTTTTAGGACTCAGTACTTAGTGTTTTATTCAAAATATACTTGCAAAGTTTGGTATTTCCTGAGTAAAAATTGCAGGCTTACTACTTGCTTGGCTTTTAGTTTATGTTTTGTTAGTAAAATAGATTTTATATCAGTTTTGCATATCCATACTGAATCATCTAAGTAGGGCTTTTCTACATTGCTTTTTTTAAATAATAGTAAAATCTCCTACTGGAAATGAGTTTAACAAAATATCTCTGAGTATATCCACATCTTCTCCAGAATGCAAGTTGCAACTGAAGTTTTTTCCCCTATGCATTTTTGCAAACAAACAATGTGGTTGTCAGAGAACCTAATCAGTATTTGAGCTGACAACCAACCATACAAAAAAGGTATTTAGCAAGGCCTCTGATTTCCCTAATGACAGAATATACACATCAAGAAAACTCAGTAGCAGCTGCTCCATTGTATAAAAGATTTGAAGATGTCTTCGTTTTGAAAAAGTTTGGAGGGTTTTCTTTACTTTCACCAGAGAATATATAAAGAGGAATTTTTATATCTCTTTGGTGTGGGAAGAGAGAAATCAGCTGATCAGTGAACTTAGTACTGATTTCTGTAAGTATCGAGTCCTTCAGTTTCAAAACTACATTTTATATGTCAACAGCTTTTTTCCTGGGCTCTGACATAACATGGAGCTGGAAAAATTCAAACACACACCTTTTGGGAAAGATCAGAGCCCTCATATTGTTATGGGAGACAGTTTATTTATTATATATTTAAGTCACATCCCATTTTAATATTAATTTATTGTGTCAGTTTTTATAAATCCATATTATCCTTTTCCATACTATGATGAGGCTTCTAGATAGTTCTAATGAAATACATATAATATCTGCATGGTTGGATGAACATTTAGATCTTTTTTTCCCTTGAGGTGGAAAAATGGTCTTATGTTAAACACGATAGATATTGATAAGAAAATCAATACTGAGCTCAGCTGAAATCAATGTTTCATAACATTACAGAATTCTGTGAGTTGCAGCTAATAGAATTAATCAGTAAAAATATGAAGACTTGAATCATATGGGTAAACAGAAAGAGTAGAAAGAAGTGATGAATTGTAAAATCAGAGTGAATGGTTTTTAAATAGAGGGAATGCAGGATAAGCTAAGAGTGGCAGGGAAAACAAGAAGTGAGAAGGAGAATGAAACAGAGATTAGAATAGCTTCAGTGCAGAAAAGCTGTGTTGGAAATTATAAGAATAAAAATTCCCAGGCAAACCCTGGAAGTTGGACTGGGACAGAAAGGCACGCTTGTCTGTCATAGCTTTCATCCTAGAATTTTACACAGTGTTCCAATTATGTTGACTTAATGACTTCCATGTATTATTGAGACATGGACAGAGATTCCAAGAGGTCCATTTATGCCTCTCTCAAAGTGGCAGCTGTATCTCATATCCAAAAGAATCAGTGTCTTCAGAAAAGTCTCGGAGAACTATGCCTGCAATGGCAGGAGTTACCCAAAAAATGAAAGATTGAAAGGGGTTGCTATGTTACATCATCGTGTCATAAATAACAGTTCTCGGATTGTGAAATTTGTCCTACATTGGCAGAATCGGATATGCTTATATTCAACCCATGATGGTGGCTTGCTATATTCAGAACTTACTCTGGAATCAGATGGTGGATTCTTAGAATCTGTGTTGCCAGGATGTCTGCAGTATTGGTTACACTATTTGGAGAGCTGTTCACCAAATGAAGTACTTGACCACTTAGTCATAAGAGCTGACAATTCCTTATAACACTTTTCCACTCAAGAAGGGTGTAAGTAGGATTCATGTATCTTGAATGTGTATTATTTAGAATATTTGGCACTTTGTGAGTGTACTGAACTTTAGAAAGAAGAATAAAAGCAGTATTTGTTTGCTGGCACAGGATGCATCCTCACAAGAGGAGCTTTGTGAGTATATGTATCTACCTGAAGTACTTCACTGCTGCTTTTCAGTGTTTGGTGTTTCACTGGTGACCTGTAGGCACTTAGCTCTACAATGAAGTGTTGTCTAATACATACAGCTCAAAGGACTTGAATTTGTAGTTTCAGTAAGAGTTGAGCTATGAAACAATAAGTCATAGGCATGTCAAAGCAGATGACTTCCTCAGCATTTTAGTCTTTGTTTCCTATTGATGCTGTCAATTATTTTGCTTTTCTCTCTTCATCTGACATATATTATGAGAAAGTAATGCATATATACATATATATTATTTATATTCATAGATATGTAATTTCCCTATATAGTTATATAAAAATTCTGTAGGATTTATTACAGGAGTCCTCAGGATTGAGTTGAGTTCACAGGTCTGCTTGAGTGATGGAAAATTCTGCATGGTCTTAAGGAGGTGATCATTTACCTAAAACAGTGGCTGCAATGACAAGTCTTGTTCGTTTACAAGAAGGAAGGGAAATTAGGGTCAAAATTTAAATTAATCTACAGGTTTACCCATATCTGATTTTTCAAACCTGAGGAAAATGACTGAAGTAATGTATATGGGGATTTTTACAGCTTTTGCCTTATTGACATCTCAGTAAGAAAACATTAGTAACTTCATTTGAGAACTCATTATTGTACTGGACACAAAATAGATGTTAACTTATTGTTAGGATGCTGAATTTAATTTAATTTGTCTTAATTGAGACAGCTTCTTTTTGATTTGATATCTGAAGTTAGGATTAATTCACAGCCATCTGTTATCTTGTCTTGGCTAATGATAGGCCCAGCAGTTTGGGGAAATGAAATGAACAGGCACAGGGGTCGCTGTCATTATCTGAATCATTTCCTGTAATGTAAATTAAGTCAGTTATATCACTGCAGCTATTACTGCATCTAGTCATTTAATGACAGCTCTTGCAGTGATCAGTTTCAATTTTGGTTCAAAAGGCTCATATTGCTGTCTTCAAGGCAGAATCTTACTCTACAAAGAGTAGACAGTAGGTCTTGTAGGTACTTTCTTGATTCTTTACACAATTCTAGGAGATTTGGGATTTGGTAAGGAAACAGACATTCTGCAGGGAAGAAAGGTTACTCCCTTAGCCAAATATTGTCCTGAGCTGCGATGGTGCAACCTCTTTACAGCTATAACACAGAAAGGTGATCTAATTCTTATATAGTAGGAGTAGTAGGAGTGCTAGGAACACAGCAATATAGTGATGACAATAAAATGATGTTATATGTATTGAATTCAGAAACTGACAATTACTATGCTAATTTCTACTCTGGATCTGAAAACACTTCAGTAACCCAGTCAGACTTTCTTGTTTCTTTTCAATTTATTTTCATATTTAGAGGCTCATTGCACTTGCTTTGCTGCTAATACTCAAAATTTTCTTGCCAAAACCACCAAAAACCTAAATAGAAGATTGTGAATTTTTTGCTTCATTATGCCTGTCTTTCACCACCTTGGTGAAGAAAAGGAATCTCAGAGCCAGTGCAGAGCTGATAAATATCTTTCACCAGAGATTAAAATTAGGCTCTGACAAGTTTCTGGCACAGGGAGAAACTTTCAAACAATGTTGCTGTTGTTGTTTTGTTTATGAGAAGAAGCTTGTATTATAAGACTAAAAAAACTTATCAGACATTTCATTAAAACTTTAGTCCTATGCAAGGTAGAATTCTTCTCTACATAACAGAGATGGGAGCTGAAAATTGAAGTGACAATCTGTAGTGAGTCTCAAGCAGTTCTTGGACTTGCATGCAGGAATCCTGCTTTCCAGTTTCATCTGCTTAATATCTTCCTTCTCAAAGTGACTGTAGCTATGGCAGTTCCACCCACATGATCCCTGGCTTGCACCTATTTACCATGGATCAGCTCTAGTTGCGGATGTTTTATGAGTATGTTAACATTTTATTAGCTTTCTCTGCAAATGGCCCGCTCAAGTATTTTTATGTTCAATTTCCTTGACTAAATAGTTTAAGGCTACACCAAATTTATTATTAATAATATTATTATTATTATTTTGCTAATGCATGATATTACATATTTGATAGCAAGCAGTTTTGCATCTGTGTCTGAATGATAGAAGCTAAAGCTGATATGGATTTTCTTTTTTCCATCACTCCATATAATTTGTAAACTCTTTAGTTCTGTAAAAGATTTGCTTTAAATAAATAAATGTATCCTGACTAATCCTCTTTGAATAAGTGGAAAGCATTTAATCCCATGATTCTGTAAATCCAGGGTAGCTGTCAAATTGTGTGTTCATTTTTCTGTATTATCTAAATCGGTTTGTATCAGATCTTTCATTGACAACAACAGTTTGTTATTTGAATTAAACACCTCTCATGTTCTGTAACCTTTCATTTAAGAATCATTTGCTTTTTTTGGCTGCTACTTCAATCATCTGCATTTTAACAGTTCTTTAGGAATATTTGCTGCTAAATATTCACACTATGTTTAAAATTGTTGAAAGGTTTTGGTTTTTTTTTCAAATTGCTAACACTTTTCCAAGATTTGAAATTCTAACTATTTTTGTTTGTGTCACCAAAAGGCTAAATTCATTTATCAGTTTTCAATTTAAGAAAATAAAAATAGATGATTCATGAACTTTATTTCAAAATTTTTAATAGTGGTCCATTAATGGAACAGCAGTTGGAGGGAAAAACTAATCAGCTCATTTCAACTGCAATAGCTCATTATCATTTTGTCCGCTGAAATCTTTGGAGTCTGGTTCCATGGGAAATGGGTCCTTCATACATTTGCACCCCAACTGAATGGAAAAAAAGTCAATTGCCCCCATACAGTAATTAAAAATATTAGGACATGGACTTCCCTTTTTTTTTTTTGTTTTTTGTTTTTTGTCCAACTAGCTCAAGAACTTCTTTCCCCTGGTAAATCTCTTCGTTTTGGCCACAGGGAATTGTAAAGGATTGCATGATTGCATTGAAGTTGTAACACACAATATCCAGAGTTTGGGAATACTTTAGGAATCAAGGTTTTGGAAATGGTGCATAAAACTTAGGGCTCTGTGTTACCTGTTGCACATTTCAGTCTTAACAACATCACTTTAGGACAGACCTTGTTCTTATATGTTTTCCAATAAAATAGTACAGACTCAGGAATGAAAGCAAAAGATAGCAAAGGTTCATTCAAGCTAAATTCTCAAAACATACTTTTTAAAAAATATTTCTACTAAATAAAGAAAAATGTTATTACTCAGCTGTAACTTTTAACACTTTATTAGAGCATAATTGTAAATAGTAATTATTTCATTATCTTGGAGACTGTATAAGTTTATAAAATAAGATATAAGATAGTGATTCACTGTGTGGTTTCCCAGTTCTGTCATGTATCTGTGCAGCTTTTTGCTTTCAAACTGCATACACCAGAATAACATAATTTAGGTCATGGATAACTAATACAAATTTTTAAAACCCAAATGTGCTATTTAGCTGAGTAGTAATTTTATTTATTAAATTTATTGTACATCTGCTGTGAAGTAATTGATGAAAAATCTTCTACAAATGTTGTAATTAAAAATTACAAACATTTAAAGTACTGAAATATAAATGTTTTGTTCGAGCTTCTACTCTGGCACACACAACGTTCAATAAGCAAAGAAAGCTGACTGTAAAGCCAAATTCTAGTTAAAATTGGTTAACTCCAGTTGTGATATGAAAATATTTTTCTAAGCTTTTTTTCACAAGAAATAATGGATTGCTTCCAAAAGAGTTTTCATTTTTATATTAGAAGCATTTTTTGCTTTTAACTACCTCCAGGAAAATTTATATAAAGGCAATTCCTTTCTAATCTTATTTTTCTACTGTAAGGGAAAATATCTGCTTTAATAATCATACTGTCTATATGTCTTTTGTTTATAAAAGTTGGTGGAACTGCCAGTGCAAGGTGAAAAAGTTCTTACTGCTTCTCAAAGTTATAATTTCACTTGCTAACGCCACCAGTTTTTCATGACAACATTTTTTTTTTATTAATCTTTCTAAATTCTGAAACAAAAGAGTTCAGTGGAGTATATTTTCTAGTATCTCTCTGACAATGTGAGGACAGAAATTTACCTTTCTAGGACAAGTTGCTAACTTAATTTTACCTAAGAGTTAAAAGTTTAAAGTATTTGGTGTGCTTCACAAATACATGCTAAAATCCTGAGAAGCATCAGTATCAGAATTAAATAAAAATCTCTGGTGAAGGTTATTGGTCTGGTTTCCATCTGGTTTCTCAGTACTGGAGAGGAAAATCAAGGCTCTTCAATCTTCTCAAAAGCATCACACAGAAAGAATAAACTGTTTATCCTGTGCAAATAATAAACATTAACTCAACCCCAAACCCAAGAAATGCATACTATTTACATTTAAGATACCATCTTCTGTGTAGTAAATATGGGCTGAAGAATAATTATGGAGCACGGCATTTGGAAACTATTTAAGTCTGTCCTTTTATGTACACACATGATATGTTTGCCTGATATAATGTGGGTTTTAGCCTCTTCTGCTGCTTAGCTAGACTTACTGGATTTTACAGGCATTTTCAGGGATACTTTAGTAATGAACGATCTATTATGATTTTATTAACATGTAATCTTATCCTACAAACAAATAACTCTAAGCCTTATGTATTCACTATAGGAAGAAAATTGTTATTTCACAGCAGCATGATAAACTAGAATTCAGAGATATTGCACAATAAATCATTAAATTTGTAGTACGTGACTCTTGAAATAAATTGTCAGGTATACTATGAGTTTAAGTAACATATTGCCACTGATTCACAGTTTCATTGTTGCATTGCTTTGCAGCAAAGTACCTTTTCCACCTTCTTCCATGAACTCCGTAATTTGATTCTGCCCTTGTATCAGCAGCGCTGGAGGTATCTCTGGTTTACTTTAATTTTGCCCTTTGAATGATGGCTTTATGCTTTGAGTTTTTTTTCAATAATTGTATCTTATGTTGGGACTATGAAAAACATGTTTGAAAAAAATAGAGCTAAACAAATGTTTTTCAGTGAGTTTCTCAGCATAATATTTCCAGGAGTTTAGTATGAACTTAGTTTTCCCCTTATAATTAACCTTATTAATGGATAATTCCTGTTTGGAAAAGCCATATTAGAATCAGTATCATATTTTGATACAAGTGAGTTTCATGGACATGACTACCAGATAGTGAAAAGTTCATATTTCGAAACACTTAAGGAATCGTATCCCATGCCAGTGTTTGTGCAAATAATAGCCACAGAATTGCGCTCTCTTTGCGCACAGGACTGTGACTATCCTAGTTAGTTTTTCTTCAGATTCAGTAAGCATTGGAAGCTGTATTCAAATACTGTGCTTTTAGAACAGTAGAACTTTCTCAGAATTTCAGAACATATTTAGTACAGGAATGATAGATTTTGAACTATTGCTTTGGAAGTTTATAGTAACAAAATAGTCACATGAAAGAATAAAGTGGCTTAACATGGTCTGCTTATTCACTAAATATGTATGAATTCTGTAAAGATTCTTGTGAAGACTGTTAGTACCTTTGAAGAATATTTTTGTTACCCCTTGTTTGATATAACTCTTTTCTTTTAAACACATGCCAGATTTTCACTGTAAGGTATCTGTACTGGCTATTTAGAAAGAATGCAACCTTTTCTACTTCAAATGCCAACATTAAATAATTTCACAAATTTATTTCATTTAAATGGTACTGAGGTGACAGATCCCTGAAGAGAAGCATCTGTTTAAATGATGCAAGTATGCCCAAACTCTATATTTTCATGAAATTTCAGAGCACTATAGAAATAGAACTTTTGTATTTTTAAAGTACCGTAAAATTCTAGTTTTGCTTTCACATGGTTGTGAAATAAGCTGTTTTCATTATTGCATTTGTCCAAAACATTAGAGGAATTGTGCCTGATGTTCAGAGTTTCAGCTTTGTGTTACTGGCCCATGGCTGGGGACTGTCCCTAAGTGACTTTGCAGCAGTTGGGCAGAATCCCAGCTGTGGCGCCTCCTAAAACCACTGCAATTGCACTGGGCATGCAAAAAGAACACCCACAGTATGGATCTATGGAGAAAAATGTCAGTGACAGATGTGGAGTAGTGACTAAGACAAGCACAGTGTGATAGCTTCATTAGGTGCTCCATTGAATTAAAGGACTTGTAAGGAAGTCGCAGTTTTGTCCTAGGGAAGACATTCAGGAAAAACCCCTGGGCTTAAGTTATGCTCTTATTTTTAATTCATTCATTTGCTTTGGTGGGGATTTGTGTCAATGATTATTTCCTCCCCTTCAACTAGCCAACAGCTCTTTGCAGTCCCTGATTGCTCCTGGCCATGGGCAGCAGACAGTGTGGGGACACTGTGGAACACACCATGGGTGTTGTAGAACCCGTTGGGTTGAATTCCCCAAGCAAACAATGCAGTCGATAGGATTTCATGTCTACAAAACACACAACAGTCAACTACCACACACTCCTGGTCCAAGCAGTTAATTATGAATTTTAAGGACACTTACATGTCCAAATGCTCTCCATATTTAAGTGTTTCTTTAATTTTTATCTACAGCGTTTGGTAGCCAAATTCATATAATTAAATCATTGGATACAGCAATGCATATTTTGAACTGAAATAGCACTTCTGTGAAAGTGTTCTACTGATGATAGATGTGCAAGATGTGCTCTGTAAATCAGCTCCTAGTAGATTCACCAAGCACTAACTTGAATTAATGTCTCTCATTGTTGTCAATTTACTTTCCCATCCTAAATCAGAAACCAAGGGGGTTTCTTTATTAATAATTTTTTAGATCCAGTCCTTAGATTTTGTACAGATTAAATTTTGCCAAAGCAACAACAGTAATGGTAATTTAAATATTTTAAATAATTTTGATGACAAATGAATGCCTTACCTTCTCTTAAGGAATCTGAAAGTTATGCATGTCATAAGTAGTAGAAAAAAAAAAAAGTAATTTATAATTGTTATTCAATTGGGGGAGGCGAAAGAAAGCAAGATATAGATTTAAAGAAAAAATTCAATTTTAATAAGTACAGTAGTCATGAAAAATGCATATTTTGTGGAGAAAAAGCCCTCATGCTGTTAGGTCTCATTGGGAATTAAATTTTGTGAGAAATTTATGTGGGTTTTTTTTCGTGAGATGTCATTCATTGTGTTGTGACATTAAAAGAATCTAGGCTTCTATACTGAAATAAAATTCATCATAATATAAATATTTTGTTTTAAATTCTGACAATTGCAGGGTGATAGTCTCCTTTAATGAATTAGAGTTCTTTGAGGCTGGAGCTTGTCATTAACACAGATCATCAGCTGATGCATTTTAATAATACATAGAGTTGGAAGAGAGAGGAAGTGCAAGCTACTGAAGCTTGCAAAACCAATCCCCTAAAGCTTTCATGTTTTATTTGAGCATATGTTTTGGAAGTGGTGGTGTTGACACTGGTAGCACTAATCTCCTCTTTATCTTGTTTTGATTAAAAGGATATTTGAATATTATTTTTGGCAAACATTTATCTAGCCTCAAAGGGGCTTCCTTGCAACAGTCACAGTGAAATGGCTATAATAAACACATTGTACGATACACTTACATCAGACATTATAGCCACTGCTGGTGTGCTCAAAGAATGCAAAATACTCCCAGAAAAACTCAAATGAGCTTGCATTCAGTGCAAAGTATGTGAAAATGTGAAATTATTCTCTATCCACTTTTTTGTTTTGTTCTATGAACCAAGCTGTCTGAATTGCTTCAGTTATATAAAGGAAACTGTGCATTAGATTGTTCAACAATTTGTTTAGTATTGTATATGGTGAAGAGACAAAAGGTTATAGTGTTTTTATAGCAAACTGCTATTTTTTATAAAAGCACACTTCCCCTTTACATCAATTTTTACCACCTATCAGATGCCTGGTTTAACATTCTGTAACACCTTACTTTTTTATACCCTGAGTGGCATTAGAAGTATAAAACTTGCTTTTCAAAATACACAACAGAAATATTTTTTATCTTTTTGCTTTATAGGATGTGCAGATGTATTTAACTGTCTCACACGTACCATGCACTGTGTAGATCGTAGTTACCATAGGACAACTTGCAGGGAAATAGTTTATCCATTTGATAAAATATCACAATTGGGGAAGATACCTGTGTTCTGCTGTTTTTTTTGCCTTTTGTTTTTTTTTTTTTTCATTCTAAAACAAAGGCAAAGAGGGATCAGTAGACCTTCTTTATGTTTCTGTGTATGATAAAGCCTCTGATTTCCTAGGTGCTGGATCAAGCCTCAGGTGTCCATTTCAGCATTCAGCAATATTAGCGTATTAATTGCCTTCTTCATCCCTGTGGAATGTGTTTATAAATAATACTGACTTTTCTTAGAGCTTGCTTTCCTCAGACCCCATGCTGATTATTTTGATTCTTAAATATGGATTAAAGTGTCTAATTTTAGGTTGTAAATTGCATATACGCTTTGAATTGAGAGCAATGGAATTCACAGTTGCTCACTAAAATCAGATCACTTTTTCATCCACTTAATTTCAGACAAGTCATTTTAATTATCCAGAGCAAAAACACATCCCTGCCTAAAGGCTGAGGTATGGATTTGTTAACACTGGGTCTTATAGCTCAAGGGAAGAATAGTATAATAATTCCACCATGGTGTCATATGGTGGAATTATTGGTTGCAATTTATTTTACTTTCCATGCTCTCAACATTGTGCATGTGTAGTTTTTAAAATAATTTGTATTTCAGAAGAAATACTAATTTATATTTCTTTTCCCAGAGCTGGAAGTGATTCTGTCCTGTTAGTCATTTGTGTTTTCACAGATAGTACCTTCTTTCTGTTCATTAACTTGTCAGGGCTCACAAAGGGTGACAATTGTGCTTCTACTGACTGATGTTTGTTTCTCTGTATTTGGCACCTCCTCAAAATCCTTCTTTTACTGAAATTCATAGTTCATATGATTCTGTCGTCGTCAGTTTTCTTCTTTTTCAAGAGCTATGTCTTGGTACTGACTACTGGTTACATCCCAGTATTCAGGTCGCATATGTTGCTGTGCTTCTCTATGTGGTAGGCAGTGGTAATGCTGCTTCTCTTTATAGAATGTTTCCTCCAACTCAGAACTCCTCTGATTTTGTCCTTGCTGCTTTGGTTCATAGATTACTACCACAGGCAAAATGGTCAGTTATTCTGGTTCCCTACATTGTTGTTCTTTGATATGTTGCCATAGTTATGATGCTTCTCAACATGCACATCCTCAGACTCAAAGCTTGTATGAGCTTGTTTGCAAGTTTCGGAGGTTAGGAGGAAAGTTTTTCTGCTTCTAATTCTAGCTCCTTCTCCTTTGGTACAGCAGAGAAATTTTGCTCCTCGTCAATGAGTGCATTCTGACACTCTGAACACATGTTGTCCTGCTTTTGGCTGTTTGGCTTCTAATAGGTTACTCCCCAAACCAAACCCAAACCAAACCACCAGTGTTCAGGTGTTCTTCAACTGTGTTCTTCAGTGTTAAGATTGTTGCTGTTCAGTGCTTAGTACCTCATGTTTTCCTTTGTAGAGTGCAATGTCAGCACTCGCAGCCTTCTTTCTTTCATGGTGTGGGTTTTTTTTTTTTTTGTAATGGTTTGCATTCAAAATTGAAGCATTTAGGGTTTCTGGTTGCAAAGATTGTAGCTCTTCTATAGAGGAGTAATGACAGATTCTGAACTCATGTTCAGAAAGAATTTTAACTAAGTGGCACTTGTAAATATTTTTGTTCTATCCTCCAATATGTCTTAGTATTTTTAGTATTATTACTTCTGAATAATATGGTGAACTCATATCCTCTCACTGTTTAAGCAGTCCTTGATTTCATCATTTATGTAGCAAAAACTATGTTAGTCTTGAAGAACCTGTATTAAATCATGAGACCATATAGGATCTATTGTGTTAAACAGCAACAGCACTACTTTCCTGAAAGCAGAAAACCCAGTAGGCTGTTAATTTTTCAAAGAAGCTGCATCAGGCCTGAAGATATTCCCTCTCCTCTTTATTGACTGTGTCACTGGTTAAGACCTTCCTACACACACTCTACTCATTCATACTCTCAAACACATCACAGAGAAAGAGCAGAATAAACACACTTGGTTTGATGGAGATGATGACATGGAGAAGAGAGTTTAAGGGAATATTATCAAGTATGATTAAAAATTACTCAGTGTAATAAATAAGAGCTGTGACTACTGTCTGAACTTCATAGGTCTTCTTGGAGATTTTATTGAAAGTCTTTCCATTCGTCTGTATTGTATTGAGTTGTTACCTAGAAAACTTTAAAAAATCACATTGATGAGTCTTAGTAAAAGGGTTTGTTTAGATCAATAGAATCTTTTAGAATAATGTTTATAACAAAAATCCTTAACATTTTCAAAGAGCAGTGCCTTGGCTTCTCAAAGCTTCTTTTGGCTTCGGGTCCTTTATGGAAAACTGTGGTTTAGTTACTCAATTTACATTAAATAGTTTGCTGGCATGCTTCTAGGAGCAGTTATTATATGAGTTACTTACCTCCTCCACAAAGACACAGTTGCTGTTCGTGCAGCACTTCTCTTCACAAGCAACTGTCTTGGAAGAGACCAGACCTTTGAATTGTCTAAATGAACCTCAACCTATGTTTTGGCCTAATAAAGCTTTTGTTTGGTTGGTGTTTGTTTTGTTGCTTTGGGTTTGTTTGTTTGTTTGAGTTGTTGGTTTTTTTTAATTAGCATCCCAATACTATGTATTTAATTCCCATACATGGACTACATGGTTTATAGAACATGTATGTTTTGTATCAGTTGTGAAACCCAGTGAATCATCCTAAAAGAAAGAGAGGTGATAGATGTTTTTCCAGCTTCTATTCAAAACTCTTGTTATATAGTGGAGTACTTACTCTGAACACTTGGCAACAAAAAGGCAGAGATTCTATATTATACAAATACTTAAAAGCCTGCACCCAGAGACAAAAGAATGAAACAAGAGTTGGTTTTAGATATGTAGTCCCTACCGTCTCCTTCACCTCTCCTGGGAAGTAGTTATGACATAATAGGATTTGAAGGCTACTCTTCAAATTTCCTCTCACCTTCAAGTGAATAACTCATGTCATGCATGACAGAAAGCTGTCATCTTGACATCCAGTGATACAAAAATGGCTTGAAGTAAGTCTTTCTGTTAGAAAGAATTGGAAATCAGATGTACAAAAATAAAGACTTAATTCCTTTATTTTTATTTTCAAGCTACCATTCAGGTTAAGGAAAGCTCATGTGCATTACAGCACATAACAGCCTTGAAAGCCTCCAGTCTGAAGTTTTCTTGTGTGAATATCAAATATCAGTTGTATCTTTCCTGTCCTGCATCACTAAACTGCTTCCTTGCTGGGAAGCAAGGATGCTATATTACTTTAAAGCTACTAACATTTAATCTCGTATCTTGAATTACTCATTAATTATTACAAGTAAATTTTTGAGGGTTTTGTACTGGAAATGATTACCAGAGCCTTTTTCCAACCTCTGAAAAGATAATTGGTCCAGGAAATATTCCGGAATAAATTTATAAGAGAACAAAGATGTTTCCTAGAAATAATTATTGATCTGACAGAGTGTATTTTAGGGCAGCTGTAGCTGATTTTTGTTACAGTTCTTCTCAGCATGAATTCTTATTACAACTGGGGTTAATTGTTTTAAATGCAATTTTGAATCAACTAAATATGACCCTCAAGATATTTCCTTTTTTTCTCTGTTAACCCTTTCCAAATCATATTTATACACATTATTAGCAGCCAAATTCCTTTCATCTAATTAGCACAGCAGCACACTAACTCGGTATTTTGCTTATTTCAATACCATCTATTTCTCATTGGATATACATGGGCATAGAATTCTTTGGAAAAGTAACAACAATCGAAGAGGTGAACAATATTAATTTTCCATCAAGAATTTCCATACTAGTTGTCTAATAGGTGTTGTAAAGTAACTGAGAAGTGTTACCTTCTGTACTTTTTCTTATACCTTTCTTTCCCTTGATAATAAAGTGTTCTTTACTCTCAGTAGTCTTTTCAGTAGCAGGTAATTGCAAACCATGGCGAATCTTCTTTTACGTGAGCTTTAGTGTTGGAGGGTAGGTTTTCCAGATCTTTTGATTCTTTTTTACCCATCTCTTTTGGATACTAGTACAAGGTAGAGATATCCAGAAGTAATCTTGCTGATAGATTCAGAGGGGAAAAAAAATACCTGAAATTAATGTTTGAAAAGTGTTTGTTCTACAATATATATCCTTCTATTTAGAACTGTCATGAATAATGGCTGGTACAGAGGAAAATATCCTCCATTATGGGTCCTCTTCTTTAGGAAGGATCCATCAAAGGTAGTGCAACATAGATTAGAGGAAAGCTCCTTTCCTGACTGTATTAGTGAGGAGGACTTGAAGAGAAAACTAGATGCTCCTGATGTTTGCTTACAACCAAAATACAGGAAAACTTTTATTTTAAAGCTCATGGTACTGATGACCTGAAGTGCCAAAAGCACATAGTAATCATCAGCCTGCAGATAGGAATGCAAATTTTAAAGGTTATAATTTGAAATTGAGATGTTCTGCTAGCTGTTGTATCTTGTAGACAGACTTTTTTAGCATCATAAAATCTTTTGACCAGACCAAAACCAAGTTAGATTTCTACTTCACTATTTAGTTAAATAGTAAGGAATAAGTTTATTTTTGTTTTTATTTTGAAATGCTCTCCGAGAAGGAACAAAACCTAATAAATGATTTTCTTTCTCAATGCTATATTTAACACACTGAAAATTGCCCATAATTGTCCAACAATCAGAAGTTTTCACTACCTTTCCATGAAGGAGCTAAAAATTCTGATAAAAGTAAGAGGAATTTGGTTTTAGATAAAATTCCATTGCTTTTCCACATCAGAATTGCTCACACCAGCTATGGGAATGGAGCCAAATTGTTATTAATAAAAACATACAAGGACAAATTTATTTTATTTTGTAGTGACAAATGTTTTTTCCTCCTAATTTTGTGGGAGTGTTTTTCCCCCTACAAGGAATAAATTGCACATTCTGGAAATAAGTTAGTCATTCTGAAGTTCAGAATTCATTAAGCTGTTCTAGGAGAGAATGGATATGGAACTGCAGAAAATCTCAAGGTCACTGGGAATATTCTTTGGGGTATTCTTATGTGGCTTATCTGTGCTCACATGCCTAATTTTTTTTTTCAGTGCAAAGAATAGCCACTTGCAGAGAATGGAAGCCTTAGCCCGGCCCTGTGCCATCCCTTATTCAAGTTCTTTTATACTCCTCTTTTTAAAGAAGCTGTCAAGTTCTTTTCTGAAGCTGACAGGAAAGGCCAAATCTGCAGTACAGGAAGAGAGGCAAAAAAGAAACTTTTTGTGTTGATGTTTTACTAAGTGAGCTAAGGAGAATTTTAGAATCATGTAATTTACTCTGAAGGCATTTACTGTACATAGCTATAGTGATGGTAATTTCTTTCATTGTGGAAGTGAAAAGATAACCATCAATCAGTTGTCAATTGGTCAATTGCAGAAGTGATGAAAAGAAACTGGTAGGAACAATCACTTCTGTGGCTACCTAGACTATTTGGGGTTTTAAGGAAAACATGGGAACTGGAGTCTGTAGAAATGGAGTGAGATTGGAACATAAAAAAAAAAAAAATCTGTGCAGAGCTAAATGGATCCCCTATAAATGCTGTACATTTTTTGTGTGTGTGAATTGTACGTGCTGCAAAAATAGACAAAGCGCAGTTTACACTGAAGGAGCATTTAACTGAGCATGT
>JAOEGS010011373.1:34074-39074 GCA_025447755.1 Corythornis vintsioides | reverse complement strand
CCTACTTTTTATAAGTCTTTTGGGAAGTGGGGGGGGTCTTCTTTTTTTAGCTCTAGCTTCTCCCATTTGCAGACTGTCATTTTAACCCATCAAACAGACACATTTTGACTTGTACAACAAAGAACCAAGTTATCAACATTCACAGAAACTGACATTTTTAATTCAGGCTTCATTATGTCTTCGGTTTATGACAGTGAGCTACAAAGACATTTAAAGGGTTTTTTTTCTTTTTTTTTTCCTTTTATATTCAGCATTGGGATGTTTATCTTTCTTTTAATGCTCATATTTCCCTTTCTACCTTTATTCTTTACTAATATATAATTAGCATTATCAAAACCATCAGCTATTATCCACTATGACTTTTGACCTTAACTTTTATCTATCCAGCATTTTCTAAAATGAATTGCAATACAAATTCTGTTTGTTACATCATTAGAATAAAAGGTAATTAGTTAAACTCTCTAATACAGTCATTGTAAAAATAATCTCTTTGGATATTACTAAGATTTAATGAATGATTACATATATGTAAACTTGTTAAATATCTGTTATTGTAAGATAAGCATTAATAATGAAACAAAAATTCTAGTTCAGAAATAACATACAAAAGTCAGGGCTTTTCATACGTAACCAGCATTTTCAATAGTTATCACTGAGCCTGTAGCTGATATTTCCTGCTATCCTAAGAGAGAATAAAAATCTGGTATAAGTTTGACTGAAGTTTAGAAGAAGGGCTATGACGAAATTATTTTTTTTTACTACCAGAAAAGCTGGTGACTTTGCTGCACAGATGAAGACAGTACTCAGTCAAACATCATTGAAAACTCAAATGCAATATAATTAGTACTGTAAGCAGTTGCCAAAGTAATAGGAACATCAGGCATTCAACCATAACCATTGTGTTTTGTTTGTGAGAGTTTTTATTTTCATACGAGTCAGCAGTTTCTGGTTTCTGCTTGGATAACTGTATTTGGCATGTTGTCTTTTGTAGTTGTGAAAAAGTAAATGTGTGATCTAATCTTCATTTGCTATGTGAAATATTGCAAATTCACATTCATTGTAGTTTTTTTCTTCATTCTCACTGCCTTTGCACTGTGGTACTACAGGAATCCCTGAAGGTGGCTTTAGACACATGATAGCAGAATATTCCTTTCAGCAGTTAAATACTCTTTGGCTGTATTAATGACAAGAAATATAGTAGCAGGGCTGTAAATGTGATGACAAGATTAGCACATTGCCCACTTCAATAAGGTACCTCTTGTCTATGTATTTATCACTCATCTTTCCCAGTTGACTGATGGCTGTCGCTCAATAGCTTTCTTTGGCTAGAATGAGAAAGAGCTTTCTTTAAAGATGTCAGCAGTGCTGTTGAATTCCATAAGAGGTCATTTGAACTGAAATTCTACATAGAGCAACAAATTACTAGCTTCTCTTGTAGATCTTTTGATAACGTACATGGGAAATGATGCGATAGTGTTATTGCACCAGGAAGATGATAGTATCATGTAGGTCAAAATCTAATCTGGTTACCCAGAAACACCATGCCCAGGGATGCACTGTTGATGCTTTAGATGGGAATTAATGTGGAATAATTATCCATGTGTCCTGGTTTGACACCATATATGAATATCTGCCAATTTCTTGATTGTTCGTCAGACAAACAAACAAAATGGTGACATGATCAAGTGCAGGGAAAAAAAAAGTAATAAAAAAAAGAAAATTAAAACTAATTGTTAAGAATTGGTTTAAGAAAGCGCAAGAGCAATTGAAATTTTTCACCACTTCCACTTTAACAGATAACCAGTAGTGGCATTGAACAATACACACTCCAAATGCACTTTAGTTGAGTTTTTTCCAGTTTTTAGTTCTGTTGGTCTCCTCCACAAAGTGAATTTTGAACAAACTCACCAGATGCATCACCAGATGCAGGATCTGTTCTTACTACCATTAATATTGCAGTTCTGTGATTTCAGTGAGATGATGGTCAGACTTTAATGCTTAACCTCCACAGCTGTCCAGCTCTTGAGCCCCATTGATTGATGGTGTCACACTACTGAAGAAGCTTGGCTCATTGGTTTCATTGCTGTTCTGGAAAATCAGGCAGCATGTTAATAGAGCTCAGGTGAAAGGTAGCTCTGTGCATGTTATGGAAATAACATTGTAAGTACTATATTTCATGTGTATATATATATACATAAAGAACAACTGTTCTTGGTTTCTCATTTTCTATTATTCTTTTTTTCTGAGCCTATGAGATCTATGTGAGGATAGAAAGGGAGGAGCAAAACCAAACAGCAACCTCACCATTTTCACAGAGGTCAGGTGTGTGTAGCTGTGGTGCAGGTAGGCTCAAGTCAGCTTTTGTATGCACCCAGGAACAGATCTCAGCCCTGACATGCTGAAGACCTTTGGTGAAAGCATAGGAGCTTGCCTTCTCAGAGAAAGAGTCACTCAACAAGCTGGTCTCCAGCTTGTCAGCTGTGCCCTTTGTGCATGCTGCTTTTGTCCTTATTCTTTTGTTAAATGTATCTGGCAACAGGCTGGTGGGGCTGTTGATTTAGGAAACAAGTAGGGCTAAAAGTACTAGTAGAAAATTACAGAGGTTTTATAATTTGAGAGAGAATGAGAGGTCAGGCCCATTGCCTGAGCTATGATCTACAAGCTTTCCTCCTCCTAGAAATGTTTCCTTTGCATGTCAGGTCCTCCTCAGCCCTTCTACTCATGCCTGTTCCTCAGTGTGGGAAAAGCGGCTGAAAACCTCACTCTGTAAGAGTTTTTTAGACACCAAGCAGGGTTTTTGCTACCAGTTCCCATTGACTTTCAATTTAATTATCACTTAGATGAAATTCAATAGGAATAAAGTACCTAATTCCTTTATGCTGTTGAGAACTTCCTGTCCTGAGTCTTACAGTAGGCTATGGAATGAGTAAACATAGGCCATTAGTGGGATGTGACAAGCAATAAGAAATAAGAGATTGGATCAATGTATTTCATGGGACTTTATACAAATCTAAGCAATTGCCATTTCATATAAAATGACTGGGTTTATATGAAGGAGAATGGAAAAATTACTAGTAAAGACATGGTGATAGCAGACAGATACCAAAGGCACATGCAGGAACTATGCCATTGCAAGGGATGACAAGCTGTATACCAAGAAGCATCTTTTGTTAACACACAAGCCTTAAGCAAAGACTCAAAAAGGAATTTTACAGGAATCAGATTATTACTGATAAACCTAAAGGACTATCATGAGCCTGCAGAGATAGAATTTAAGTAACTGAGACAGAAAAATAAGTTGTGACCAGCAAGATGCATGAAACTGCACTGTATGGGCATTCAAAGCAAAAAGGGAAAACGAGGGATAGGTTAACTAGTCAGCAGAAGGAAGTGATGTCACTGACAAATAAGTCTGCAAATTAAGAGATACCTGATGCCTACAATATGTAATATTTTACTTAAAAAAAAAAGAAGTCAGCTGTGAGCAGATAGCTAGCCTGAATAATATAAATTACAAGAGGTTATGGATTATTTGCATTTTTTTCATTCATCTTCTAGTACTTCACATATTTCATAAACCCTCAAGTAATCTGCTGCTCACAGGCTGACTGAGGAGCAGGAAATCACATGACCACCTGAAGTCCCATATTCATTGACATTGTTATGAGGACATGAATTTTAGAGGTGGCCTCTCCCTCATTCACATTTCACCCCTTCCTAGAATAACTTAAATTCTTCATTTACCCTCTTTGTCTTACTTGTCCAGATGACTGTAATTTTTCTCTACTTGCAATTATATTTTCTGTCCAATCCTATCAATTTTCCCTTTTCCAAATTGTTGAATTCTTCAGTTTACTCACTGTAATATTCAGTACAGTCATCCAGCCCCTATTCATGAGAAATTTTCTCATGTCATTTTCTCTAGTGAGAAGATAGCTAAAATGTTATGCTGGTTTGTGTTATATTGGTACTGTCTATAGGAAAGATAAAGTAACACTTGGCTTCTGTGAGACTCTGTGTATCTGTAAACATAAATATGTCGATGAGGACTAAGGAGAGATTTCATTCCCGATCCTTTAAGCTGCCAGATACTTCAAAGGCAGACACAAATTCTTCAACAAAACAACACTTATGTTTTCATTTTGGACCTTTTTTAATGGAAAAACAATCTCAGAGATGTTGCTAATTTCTCATTATTAAGATGACATTTCCAAACAGCCATTTTTATATCTTTTTTTGTTTTGTTTTTTTGCTAAAAAACATTCAAGAAGTAGTTTTTAAAATTTCAGCAGATGTTGCTAGAACTAAAACAATTCAACTCCAAACTTTCCAAAGCAGTTCAACATTTTCTTTTTCCTTCTTTGGAAGAATATTTAATTTCTCAACTAGTTCTGCTAGAAGTTTTAACTTCTGTCTATTAGAGCCCTAATTAGATTAAGTTGGATCTGCATTTTGCATGTCCTCCCAAGCTAATTCCCATTATTACCATGCTGTAAAACCTTTATTAGGGGTTTTGTTAAAGATGCATCACTTTACTGTTGTTATTCATCTGACAAGAAGAGTGGATTCAAATGTACCCTTCTTTCAAAGCTGTTTGTCACTGACCTCAAATGTTGCACCGAGAAGAGAATTAGTTTCTAAGCACTGCACTGTGTGCAATGCTAAGAAAACTGGAGACTTCTCAATGGCATCCTTCTACGAGAGGTGATTTGAAAACCTTATTGTCTCCTGTGTTATGTCCATCAGACCCAGAAATACCTGGGTGTTATTAAAAGACATAGAGTTTCAAAACTGGCTGTTGTCTCTCTAGTAAGTTGAAATGAAGGAGGTAGCACTGTGGAGAAAGAATTATAGAATGGCTAGAACTGGAAAGGACCTCTGAAGGTCATCTAGTCCAGCTCCCCTGCAGTGAGCAGGGATACCCTTAACTAGACCAGGCTGCTCAGAGCCTTGTCCAATCTCACCTTGAATATCTCCAGGATGTGGTCTCAACCACCTCC
>JAOEGS010011373.1:0-17290 GCA_025447755.1 Corythornis vintsioides | reverse complement strand
CTCAAATACATATTTTCTATGTTGATTTTCATCTGAACCAGCTGATCTGATTCAACAGAACTTGCAGCCACATGAATGTAAAACAAGAAAAAAAGTAGGTTCTGCTATTAAAGTGTCTTTCCAAAACAATACTTTTGAGAAAAGGAATCTAGAATAAGACTCTTGCTTAATTGCCACACCTCAGGTTTTTTTTTGGTTGGTTGGTTGGTTTGGTTAAGTTTGGTTTTTTTTCAATAGAAGGAAAATATTTGCCTGGTCTGGATTTTTCAAACACCTCTGAAGTATTATATTATAAATTTTCTTGAAGTACTGAGAGAGTTATTTCTTCATTTATCACATGCAAAATTTTTAAGCTCCATTTATTCAATATGAAAAAAATATATATGTTTGAGGAAGCTACAAATTATTCAAAAAACCAAAATGCCAATAAGAAAAATTGAAATAGCCATTCTTAACTGTTTTGTGGACCTGATTCTGTGTCCTTTCTTTTTTGTAATTTTCCACTGATTCCTGCAAAGGAAAAGAACTCAAAAGGAGATCTTCGAATTGGTCCCTACAGCTGTAAAACTTCATATGTGAGGTAAAAACTCATGGAGTGAGCATTAACTGAGAAGAAATGAAATTGTTCCATCAACCTGAAGCCCCTGAAAGCTATTCATTTTCCACTCTTTATTCTCATGTAAGTCTCGGTAATGTCAATGAGAGCAACTTGCACTCTCAAAGCAAAAATCCACCCAAAGGCAACACTTCATGATGAAAAGAAGGAGGGGGGGGAAGGGAAAAAAAACACACACAAAAAAATAACAACCCACAAAAAAAACCCTCACAGGAACAAAAATTTTCTGTCTTGAATTAAAAAACCCTCAGCTTCATCACATATGTTTGAGTCAAACAGTATTTTGTTGGCTGTAAATTGTTTGCAATTGCAAAGTTATATTTTTGGAGGAAATAATCCAGAAAAGCATTCCACCAAACTAATGATAATTTGATTGCACAGTCCATATTTGGAGCATATTAGCATATTCACTTGTGTGTACAAATATATAAACTGTCATCTCCCAGGCAGTGAGAAGAAAATTGACAGAGGAGGTTCAGATGGGGAGAGGGGGAAGAGTTGCCAATAAGGCCGAAGGCTTGCCAAAATCCTGTAAGTGAAGGAAACAAAACAAAATTCCGAGAATAGACAAGGAGAATGAGTGGCTAATTACTGTACATCCCACTCAGCTAAAAATGAAACATACAGGCACGAGACATCAGAGAGGCACATATTGCATAGGCATATCCTGACAGCAGTGACAAAACAGTGTAATCACAAACAGAAAACTAGGAACCTTTTCCTCTTTGTTGGCAGTGTTGGTTGAATTCCTTCTAGCAGAGAAGCTGTTATTCCCCTGTCACTGCCGGTCCCTTTTCTTTCCCACGAAGAAAACAAATGGCTCTGGGAAAAACAAGACTCCGGATCTGGCAGATTTCTTGTGCCTGCAGTCTGCAGGGTCCAAATTATTTCCCATCAGAGCCAGTGCTTTCCCTCACACTTCCTTGTCTCAGGTGGCAGCAGCTATGTTGTGTGCTCACACTAGGATGTGTGTAGGTCAAGTCTTGCTACAAATTACTGGTTAGAAATTGGGGATGGCTGACAGATCCCTACTTTCAGCAAGATTTACTGTGGCACTGTGAGCAGGTAAACTCTTAGTACTGAAGTTATGCTTTTAAGATGTAGCCATTAGGGTTTTAAAGTCATTTGCGGCCTCTGTACAAAAAAACACAATATGTGGTCAAAGGCTTGTGATTTTTCCAAGACTTAGCCGATCATCACCATATGTTCCTGTAATTCACCAGACATCATGATACATATCTTTGCGTTGCAGTGAATATGAAGTGTTTTAGTAATTGGTTGCTTTCTTATTTTAATCTAATTGAACCAAACATAGCCAAACTAAAGTACCGTGAAAGATATAACCTTAACTCAAAGCTGAGGAATCTTAACCTTCAGGAAGTTACTGAAGTTCTTTGTACATGCTCATCTCTCCCCATTGTGTGCCTGACTCATACTTAAAGATGGGCACAGACTGGAGCAGTCTCTGTGTATGGAACTCTATTCTCATATTTGTCTGTGTAGTGCTTACAGTCATATGAACTGGCCATACAGACCAAACAGTTCATGGGTGAGTTCAAAGAAGCATAGATTTGATGAAGAAAGGAAAGGAATTTAATTTCCCAAAAAATTCAAAAGCAGAATGCATTGCCAACTGAAACAGAAATTGCATCTGGTAACAACCAGATAATTGAGTAGAGTGGTGATATTTGCAAAACTAATTGCAAATTGCTCCAAGTCCCTCTTCTCTTGCTGGGGAGGCTCCTTGGTTTGTAGTAGATACAGAAGGGTCCAGTAGTTCTACAAGGACATAGATGCAGCCTCACACAGGTCGATCCTGGCAGCAGTTAGTCTGCATTAGCACAGCAAATGCACCAAGCTAACGAAGGTGCTTCATTAGGGGCCTCTGTCTCCTGTTTAAATGCCTTGAGGGTAAGACTGAAGCAAGAAACACTGTTTTAGCAAAGAAGTGCTTTAGCTGTCATTTTTACAGAACAGTCATTAGCAATTGAATAAAGTCAGACCTCTTCATATGTGACCTCTTTACCTGGGTGAATCCAATGTCTTCTCAGTTCTGTTTGCATGGGGTGAAAAAAACAGTATCCCACTTCCGAGGCTCATTCACTCCCAAGGGGAGCCTTATGCTGTACCTGGGGGAGCAGGCCTCACCTCCCACCTCCCTCAGGGCTCTGTGCAGAAGGCTTATTGCATTTCAGTCTGGTTTTCAGGAAGCAATCCAGTTGGATAGCCTTTTACTATTAGAAAGTTTCCCCAGTTATTTTGTTGAGGTGCCCGCTTCCTTTCTGGGGCAAAGTAACTGGTTTGTACCTTAATGGTAAATGGCAGTTGTAACATCCACATACAGTGGACAAGTAACACTGTCCAGTTAGTTGTGAGCTTCCCACACAAAAACACCATTTTACCTAGAGTTTTTATGATTTGTAGTTTGTACATATTGCTTATTTATTTCATTAGTAAACTGTGCATGTGTCTATATGAGATAAGGTGTTCTTGGGCCTATTTTGAGGTGTATTCAAAAACTAAACCACTTTGTTCTGCTAAAGGACACTGTGACACTTAAGGAAGCTATAGTCTGCAGTTATGAAGTGACTGCAGAATGTTCTTAATTTAATATAAGGCATTTTTCAACACTGGTTTGAGCTCAGCATTCTGTAGCAATCTAGACCAAGAAACCTGTTACAGGAATGAATTGTGTCTGGAGTTAGGATGGAGGTACAATCTCCATCTCTTTTGTGCAGAAGGCTGTGTAATTGCAATAAACAGCACTGCTGTTAAGACTGTGCTGGGTGTATAATCTTCAAGATTATTTAGTGAAAATATGTTTTGTGAATGATGCTTCCTACCACCTTCAGTTTGGTATAGTAATCATCTACAGTTACTTCAGTATGCCTTAATTGCCTCCCATTTGTACTACAATGCAGCATGTTGAGGTATGAGTGTGGAGAACACAAGTGTGAGTATTTCCTTCTGTGGTATCAGTTACTGACAACCTTAGATCTATCCTCTGAATGTTATACCAAATACAGCCTATCCCAAAATATCAGATGAAAATTCTTATTCCTCGTGGCCATGTTCCTCAGTTATCTGAGCAAAAACGTAAGAGAAAATTCCTTGAAACTCTAGGAAAATATTGAGAATTTAAAATATTGCACCTCAGGGAAACTGTCATGAAAGTAAAATGTATCTAGACCATGCAGAAGGGAGTCTTTCCAAGAATTAGTCAATTGCTAGGTGAAAACTTTTAAGGATCTGTTAATAGCACTCACCATTTCAAATTAAAGGATCATTTACTTTAATAACAACTGTAGTATAAATAAAGTAGCAGAAGTTTGGAATATGTTATACGTAGCAATATACTTGTTTATAAAATAAAAAGTTTCTTTAAACTTATTGGGCATGTTAAGAATAAATATTATAATTGTATCTAATGATGCTCAAATAAATATTGTGATTGCATCAAAGGTCAAAAATAAATATTGGACACAAATGTACAGCTGTATTTTATCCTCATTAAATTCCTACTTGTGTTTCTAAAATAAGGAAGACACCTTTTTAAAGAAACAATGTTTTTAACTTCCTTTGGGCCTTTATGAAAAAGATAGAAGTTTGTTTCAAATTTCACATATTAAGCATGAACAATAATTTGTTTTGGTTTCATCAAGCTTACAGATGACAAAGTTGGTCATAAAAGTTAAGATCTTGGAAACTTCTGAATCTCGCTCAAAAGAAACCCCCAGAATCAGGAGTATTATTTTCACTGTTTTGAATATGGAACTCTGGAGACAGGTAGCCTAGAAAACAAAAAAAAAAATATAACACCAAACCTGATCCTTTGGCTGGATGGAGTTTTGATTGTCTTCCAGTTTGACACAGGATTGAGAAAAGAGTACAGAACCTGTTAAATTGTCCTGCAGTTCTGTAAGGCTGTAGGACTCCAACTTCTTTCCTTGCAGGCAGCTATCACAGGACTATAGTGACTTACTCAGCACTTCTCATTTCTTTCTACTCCTGGAGGTGGGATATATGAGTTTTCAGTCTTTTGCCTGCGTTGCTCTGCAATCCTTGTGTGGAATGAGAATCTTCACAGGTACAACTCCCCTGGCTTTCTGTAATTCATAACAGCAGAGTTAACTACTAAATCACTACTGTATATGCACAATTTTCACTAAGTGAGCAACTAGTGAAACCAAATTACTTGATAAACATCATGTATCAGGAAAGCACCTTTATAACTTTATTCCTTTCTCTTGGCAAGCTTCTCATATTTTTTTTCCAGTAAAAAGAACTCAAAGCATTGTGTCAGGTAAATTGGAGAAGCTCTGAACCATAGGGTGTGTCTCTTCAGTGCTGGCTTGCAGATGATATACCCTGCTGCTCTGTAGACTTAATAGTTTATAAGTAAATGCCATGTAAGCATGTATTCTGCACAAGAAATGTTTTTTACTACTGGTTCAGAGTAAGACCAAAATAGACACACAATTGTCCATACCAAGCCTTACCAGCAAGGGGAGGATGTGCTCTACACCTTTTTAATCCTCCAGGATACCTCCTAAGAGAGAAGGGAGCTCTTCTTTGGGGTGAATATTTATATTATACAATGTACACAACAATAAGCTTAAAAAAAGGCAAGATTTATTAGAAAAAGTAACTAATTCAGTGGGTAGGGATCTAGACAAAGTGAAACCAGTTTACTCTGAATAAAAGTAATCTCATGGGAATTTATTTTACTTTAATGCTCTAAATTTGAGTTTACACCTTTGCTTAAGTTAACTTAAGAGTGTCCAAATGTCCCAAGGTAGACGTGGCTAACTCTGTATTCAGAAAATGTAAAATAAAAGTTTCCTAGTCTTGTTTTCAACTGACATATCTTGTTTCAGAATCCTAAAAGGTTCCAGCAAGTGTTGGCAATAAGTGCTTTTGCCATTCCACCTGTGAATAAGTTTGGGTTTGTTTTGCATTATTTTTCAATGTTAAATATCTATCCCAAGCTTTATAAAATACTTATTTACTGACAAAGTATAAATCCCACATAATCTTCTCATCTCAAAATCCAAATGAAGAAATGAATGACCAGTCACAAATAAAAGTGAAATCCAAGACAGACACTCCATTACTCAGAAATTAAAGCCATTCTCCTCCTCTGTTCTCGAAGGTTTGAATAGATGATGAACCAAAGATGGATAAGATAATATAATATACCCAAAGGCTCAGCAACCTTTGAGTAATTTGGAACAAGGAGCTGAGAATTTACACAGCAGTTCCTGCAATACCCTATGCCCTAGACAAAGAGCTTTTGGTGACATTCTCAGTTAAGACCATTCAGCCCACTGATGGGAACATTAGGTTCCCGGTCAAGTGTAGTGGAAATTGTTCTAACAGCTAAAATAAATTTTGCTATTTCTCTGTTTAAACTTTTGATAGAAAAACAAAACAAAACAAAACAAAACAAAAAACAAAACAAAAACCAACACAAAACAGAAAGAGGTAGGTGGATGGTATGGTTACCTGAAAAATAATAGCAACCAGACATTGAGGATTCCATTGCATATTTCTATATCTTTGTTTATTTAAGGCAGTCATACCATTTCTTTACAATGGCAAGTAAATTTTTTTTTCCCCCATTTTTGTCTAGCAAATAACTACATGCTGTGAATATAATCCTGCAAAGAAAATCCTCCTAATCGAAAAAAAAAAAAAAAAAAAGAAAAAAGAAGTCAAAACCCTCTCTTTTGGAGCAAATGCAGAGGCCAGGACAGTGGAGTTGTTTCCATTTACTTGTAAGGAAGGACTAAAGACCACAGTTCACAACATGCTCTCCCTGCCAGGCTATGGCCAGGTTTCTCATGCTTTTTCTATACAGCAAGAGGCAGAGAGCTACTCATAGACAACTTTTCCCATCCCAGCAGGTTTCCATGCAAATTTCCACTTCTTAACATGACAGATGTACAGACACAGTGACTCTATGACTCCTATAGCCATGAGAATGTGAATGTGAATGTGCAAGTGCTCATGCTAGGAATATGCTGCTGATCTGGGTCAAAAGTTACAAATGACTCCTTGTCCCTATATCTTGTCCATTCTTCTCCTTCTCCATCAACATTAATGGCAGTTCACACTTTCTAGTATAACTATATGTGTTCTGTCAATGTGCTTCAGACAAAAAAGAAAAACAAACAAACACAAAGAAAATTACTTGTAAACATTTTTAAAATAAACCAGATGATTCTAACAGAACCTGTTCACAAACTAAGTTTATGTGAGTTTGTGTTGGAATGGGAACTTATGATGGTAGATAACAAATGGTAGTGAATATTTCATAAACTGAATCAACAGCAGCCAGAGCCAGGAATAAGGGCAGCAAAGAAAATAATTAAGCAGGAGATTAAAAAAAATAAAAAAAATAAAAAAAAACAAAAACAAAACAAACAAAAAACAGATAAGTGATACTTCACATTGCTCAATTCACCTGTGATACTCATTGTGATAGAATAAATCACTTATGTGATTTAAAAAAAAAAAACAAAGGACAAATGAAGGGAAGAAAAATATATCAAAATCCCATTTTAAATTGTCTTAGACTTACAAAATTCCTGTACTTTAAGTTGCTGGACATTGGGTAAACATGGAAGGGAAATAATACTTTAAGTTCACTTTGTCCTGATGCTCTTCTCTGTACTTACACTGACTTTTACTGTTGGAGGAAGATACAAGGCCAGAAGCAGCTTTAGTGCAACCATTCTTATTATTTTAGAATTCATGTAATCAGGTCTTGTAAGTGTGCTATGTGAATGTACAATCACATGTACTAAAACCTAAGAAGTTCTTCACTTTTTCTGAAGTCCATGGTAGGTAATTTAAAAGTCTGGTTGTAGTCCTGAAACTGCTAATGTGGCTTATACATAACAAAAATTAATTGTTACTCTCCCCATTAGAGCACTCCCATATCTGTGCTATTGCATAGTGGGAAGGGAGAGTAATTAACTCAAATGGGGGCTTGTGTGATTTAACCATTTAAGTGGTTGACTTTTTCCAATCTGCTTTGTTTGTCTATGTCATTGTGTTTCTCATTTGGCTTTTTAATTATATGGAATGTTTAGAATCAAACAAACATTCATTCTTACTTTCCTTTGAGAAAAGGAATATCAGTCAGCAACAAGTGATGACAAATGTAAAACTTGTACTTTTTTTGGTAGGACTTAATTTAGTCATTCTAAAATGCAGAATAGCTACTTCATTTATTAAACATTGTAGTCTCAGTTACCATCTACTGAAGTACATCTTTTTCCAGTGTTATAATGGAAATATAATGAATGGTGAGTGTAAGGAAAAGAAAATTAAGCCTGGTTCTCTGAAATTTAACATTTTAATGGCAATAAGATGTATGTTGCAATGGATTTTTACTTGGATTTTTTTTTCCCATAATAGGAACATTCTAAATGATATTGTGATATTTAGTATGTGATATTAGATAATTAGCATGAAAAAAAAATGTAGAAAAAAAAAGATATGAAAATATAAATTTCAGGTATTTGGCCCTGAAGGAACAGTACTAACAATGCAAACTGAATTACCAAAGCTCCAGTCCAGCAGTTACCACTGTGCTTAAGTTTACATAAGTGATTTTTTTTTTCCTGTAGAACTATTTATTAATAGGCTGGACAGACTCCTATAATACTGGGCTTAAATTAATCTTCCATGGAATTCTGAATAGAGCTACAACAGGTTTTTAAGGGATTCACAACCACTTAAAAAAAAAAAAAAAAAAAAAAAAGACTTAATAGCACAGTTGTCTTTTGCTTCTCTGGATGGTGGAAAGTGACCTGGACTGCACCCAATAGCAGTGAGGGCCAGCAACAGCCCCATGTTGTGCATGCGCATTACAAATGGTGGATAAAATCACAGAAGTCGTATAACTGTCATCTGATGATCAGACAGCATCTTTTCAATCTTTTACGGAGATCTTTGGTCATTTAATTCCATTCTGTGTCCCTGTCCCCACAAACCGTAACATTTAAAATAATAAATCAGATAACTGAGAGATGTAGTCTCATATAGACAAATGTATGGAGGAGCCTAAGGTTCTTTGATTTCACAGTGCCTTTGTGGGTCTGGAATGTAATGTTGACTATCATCAACTTATTGAAAATAGTGTAGAACATACCTCTTCACTAACTATTTTATTATCCCAAATGCCTACTGTGGAGAAGAAAAGACAAGATAGATCCCCACAGGACTCACCATGGAAACACTCATCCTGGGGTGAAAAAGCCACTCAAGATCAGTGCTGTCCACTCTGCGCAAGTACAGAAACATTCTGGTGTATTGTATGAAAAAATGTTTGTAGGTGTAAGAATTATAAGCACAAGTATTTGATCATCAGCCACTGAGAGGATGAATGCAGTAATTAACTAATTAGCAACAGAATTTGCATAGCCTGTAACTCTCAAACATATTTTATGAATAAATTGATGGTCATCCAAATACTTGCAAATGAATTAATTAAAGAGATTATAGGATGCTACAGATAACTAAATGAAACTAACCATTTTTAGTAATTAAAACATTTTATCCTTACGATTACTCACCTAATTCTACTAGCAAGATTACTTTGGCTTGGTTCAGTGGAAAATTCATGACCTATTCCTATTTTTTTTTCTGCTCTTTGTCTTCTCTTTTATCTCTTGACTGTGATGGTCTATCCAATGTATATATATATATATATAAATTAATGCATTACTTTGTTAATTATTAGCTTCTTAGGAAGGACTTGTGAAAATGTAGAGAATTTTAAATCCTCAAGCTGGCAGCTACTGTCTATTTTGACTGCTACAAAATTCACTCATACCCACAGCATATTTCTCTTTTCCTTTGGTAATTAATAGGCTAGAAGTGCCAAAAAAAAAAAAAAAAAGAGGGAGTGAAAAGGGAAAAAAAAACCCTGTTGCCCTGGCACTATTAGAACAGGAACTATGAGCCTCTAAAAAGTATGAAATAATTCTGTGTTTAGAGCTGATTGTATTCTTTGGTGGTTGTGGCCTTGAAGTATTTTGATTTTGTCTTAGAAAATGAGAGTGATCTGGATGAATTCCAGCTGAAGCTACAGGAATTGAAGAATTAAGCTACAGAACATAATGAAATTATTCAGTCCCATGCAATCTGATGAGCATAACTGTGTGTAATGGGGTATGTGTATGGTTGTATCTGAAGCTGGTTGTATACCATTGATTACAAAAGTACCTTTTACACATAGAGTAAGATAATTACTTTGTATGAAAAGCAGACTATTTTAAAGCAGTTATCTTAATAAATACATTTAGCACTAGTTTTCTGTATGTGGGTATATTGTTAGTGGGTAGTATTCAAGGCTAAAGCCCTTACCTTTGTGCTGATGCTGAAAACTATCAATTATAAGACACCTAACAATGTTCTACCAATGAGCACTCTCTGTTAGCGGCACGTTCCTATTCCTCTTTTAAAAGACAGATATTGCTGTGTGCAGGAGCACTGAGACTGGGGTACCATTGTTATGGCTGATTAAGGGGAGGAGGAACTGTTCAAATTTTCGGGTTCTTTTCTTATCAGACATCTATTGATCTGAATAGCATTTTGCTTTATATCATATTTTTTATGGCCTATGTATCTCAGAGTTCTTTACAAAACAGTCTGTTTCAATAATAAATATTACTAGTGTAGTGAATTTCTAGGCATCTATTATGTGATCTGCAATAGCTCACATACTCTTTGGTATTTGAACAATGCATTTAGGTAGTAGGGTCATGGGAATATATAAGATAGTTTTATTTGCAAGTGTTAAAATAAATGTTTAAGAATCTTAGCATTGAAACCAGAACTATGAGGAAAATATTTTTCCTGCAGCTTATTTAGCAAAATCTGTTTAGCATTCACCTGGATACACAGTTTCAGTAGTTAAGAAAAGCCAAAGTGGTAACTGTTCAGTGGAGCAATGGAGCTCTTGAAATAGTCCCAACCTACAAACATCCCACAAGTTGCTTAGGAACACAGTAGAATGATCCTTTTCACTGAATTGTCTTTACTAGAATTGTGGGCATCAGACAGCATGGAGTATGTCCACAATTTCTGCTGATTTTGCCTTTGCATAAGGAGAAAAGAGGAGGGAGTATGTAATCAATGCTGATCAGGCAGTAAGAAACAGAGGAGGTGAAAATAAGAAAGCAAGACAGTAAGATTTCTGTGAATCTCATTCCAAAATTGCTAGGTCAGTCTCAAACTGTACTGATGCAGAGTTGTCCTTCATTGTCCTCACTAAAATTACTGCAATGCTAGAAACAAAAAAAAAATTCATCTGAAGCTCAGCCACCACCGTTCACAGTCAAGCAGACTGGAAACTAAGGGAAACATAAGAATTAGCAAAACCTGTATTGTTCTCAACTGCATTGATTTTCCTGAATGTGGTCTTTCTTAACAGTACAGATAGGACAGGCTTACAGCTATGTGGATGCCTTTCCCTGACTGTGCATTCCAGATGCATTTTCTCTTTCTTTTCTCTAGATTTCTGGCTATCTGTGCCCTACCTATCTTTTCCTGTAGTCAAGGTCTCTCTCTCTTCTTTCTCAACCTCTGTCTGCACTCAACTCCCTTTCAACTCTTCTCTGCCCCCCCTCTTTCAGCCTGGACAACACCACACCTCTTTTCAAAGCCTTTATTTTTAGAAGAAAATAAAATATATGAAATCTGAATGACTTCAAATCCATATTCTGGTGCTTTCTCTTGCTCTCAGTCCACTATTGTTGTTCAGACAGTGTATAGCACACTGTATCATGTAATTGGGTATTATCTTCTGGACTGTAGTTCAGGCACTAAAAATAGCATATTAGTGACCACTTTGTTCCATATGCCGCCTTTATAAAAAGAACTAAAAGCACTTTTTTTAGGTCTTCCATGTTGAAACATTATCTTCTAGCAGAGGTGCTATTCTTTTTACGGGGAAAGCAAAGTAAGTATGGGCTGGTTATGATCACTGCTTCCATATAATATTGCAAAACTCATTGCTACATGATTATTTTCTGTCACCAGGCTCATACTTGCACGTTCAAACTGACATAGTTTCCACCACTGTTGCTTGACAGCATTGCTTTGTTGTTCTACCATTCTTTATCCTGTGCTCTAAAAGCTGTGCAGGGCACTGACAAAATCTCTCATTAAGACAACCACCACGTGGACCACTGTTCCCTAAAGAGGCTGATGATATTGGTGTTCATCTAGGAGCATCACACAGGAGCCTGAATCTCACAAATGATAAGTAACTATCTTCTGCAAGTCATGTTCTTATGAAGTATTTCACCTGGGCCTCCAAAACTGAGGAAACTAAAATACCTGGACACCTTTTTAAAATCTTCTCTGTCCTGTCCACAATCAGATAGATGATCTTCAGGACTGGGCAGTAGTTTCTATATCTTGATGCATAAAAGAACAAAATATGGTCCTGAAAAGTTGGCTTGAAGGCCTGTTAGTTAGGAACATCTGTTCCCATGTACCTCTTTTTGATCAGTTGTTGAGGTACCCCTGGAACATGTTTTATTTCTGAAAAACCTGCAGGTTATTACCCCCCTCGCTATATCTTCAGCTGATGAGGTTGGGCTCCTGTGCATCACTGCAAGGTGATCTCTTTTTCTTACTGCAGATGTTGAGAAGAAGGTTGACCAGCTGACAGTAAAATTGCTTGGTACTGATGAGCTCTTGGCTTTGTTACTGTGGTAAAACATACATCATTTGACAGCTGCTTGTTCATGGAAAAAACCACAGATGATTAACGGTTTCCTATCTTTTCTTGCTACTGATCTTCTTTGCTTATGACAGATAAAACTCAGATGTCTTTTTTTAAGAGACAGAGAGAGAAAGGGAGAATATTTAAACTTGTCTCACCTAGGTCTTTGATGTTATCCTAAGGACCTTATTTGTATTAGAGATTTTTTTTCTGAATTTCAGCTCTCCTAAAATGATCAGATCTGCCATTCAACTTTAAAAGGGAATGTACATTCTTTCCTTTCTAGATTTTTTTTAAAGGGTATAATTCTAATTTTACTTATTCAGAAATTAAAATAGCAAACAGTTTATATGAGGTGTTGATAATTACCTATATTACTGTAATGCTGTGACAGATGTTTGCAAAAAGAGGCAGAAAATGCCTACAGCTGTGCACTCCATGACATCCAGTTTATACTCAGACAGAAGGCTAACAGATGTTCTGAACTGTCACTTTGCCTAAATGTTTTTAAAGTCTAAGGACCTGCTTTATAATTCAGTAGGGTCCTGTTTGGTTTCACAGAGGTCCTCAGAATTCCCATCTGTGACAATTAATGTTGAAGACTTATTAATCAACCTCTGTCCTTATTAGCCCTCTGCAAATAGATACTGTGTATCTGTATACTCCTGAGACTTCTATTTTTGCGACCTTGTTATTAATTTCTACAGCTTGTCTTTAACATAACTGTTGTTTTGAGCAGAAAGATAATTGGATGACATTAATATAGCCAGAGCAACAGAGTCAAAAGATTGCTGCTATACATTTGACTGACCTCAGAATACATATGCTAAAATATTCTTTATTCTCTTCATTAATGCTGGTCATTTCTAAGGTGGCTGTAAAATGCTATCAACTTCACACTACCTGGTTTCCCAAAGGAAAATACAAATCTTGGTGATATTAGAATATAGTACTTAAGCAAGTTCTGCTGCCAGAGATATTTCTATTCCTAGAGAATATTCTTATTCCAAAATAGTTAAATCATTTAAGGGATGCATTAAAAAAAAAAATAAATCAAGATTTGTACATTAAATTATGCTCTTTATTTATGCACTTTTAAAATTTCAAACTGAGATGTTAGAAAAGTGACATGCATGTCGCATGTACATGTAGGAAAAAAAATATTTTAAATAGTCTTTGCTCTTTAAGCTCCACCCAATTTTTAAAGCATACCTTTAGATAAGCAAAAAATGTTTCTAGCCTAAAGCAACTCAATACTTTATTGATAGTTGCCATTTCTTTTAAAAAGCTGTATTCCTGTTGTACAGTAGTTTAATAGTTTAAACATTGTGCTAACATAATCAGTGTTTGGCCTCTTCTGTTCCCCAATCCTGTATAGAAGCAGAACTCTAAATTGCACATCTTTCTGGGTTCGTTTCTAAATTACTCCCCACACTTAATTATGAGGATGAGAGGGATGCCTTATTCCTCTTTGTTATAGGCTAAGCTCTCAGTAATCCCAAACAAAAGAGCCAGTTCTGGAAGATATAGGATTTGCTAGCAGGATTATGGTCTCATAGATAATGATGTGCAGTCAGCAGAAGCGAAGCTTTATTTTAATTCAAATAAGCTAGTAAACAAACCACTGACAAGTCTGCTGGTGAGAGTAACTGGCTTCTGTTGCCACACTGGCAGCTAAATTATAGAAAATCTATTATACCCTGTTCACCATATGTTTAATTTAATACAGATACAAATTAAACTATCCACAGTGCCTATTAAAATAACAATACATATTTTTTTAATATATGAATGTTTTAAGATGCATTCCACTGACCTGAAGAAGGGCAATGCTGATCTGGGAGACTACAGCAAAATACATACTATAGTCAACAGATTCTCTTCAACAACAACAACAAAAAAACAGTGTTTTGAAAAACCCAGAATAATAATAGTACAGTTTTGTAACAGATAATGAGGTTAATTGGGGTGTTTTACCTTCTAAGTATCTGCTCTTACACACTTCCCTCCCCCTAGGTTCCTGGGCCTTGGATTTGATGGAAGTGGATAATATCTAATCTGTTGTATACTTTCTAATTCAGTTCCAGCTACAGTATGAGGGTTTTGTTCTTTTCCTACTGCAAATAGCTATCCCCTATTTCTGCATATTCTCCTTTATTAATGTTCTTCCAAATAACCTGTATTTCTTGACCTGTCAGGAACCTTGGAATCTCTACTCTGTACTGGTGGAGTGTTTCAAATACAAATACAGAGGGATTCCTGCTTAGGGCCTATGTTGTTCAGAGGAAGAAGTGATGACAACAAAGTGTTATAGCACACTATAGACCCTGATTTAGTTATTTTTTAAAAAAACTTTTTAAAAGTTTTTTTAATGGCTAGAGTAAAAAAGGCATTAGAAAAAAATTCATAACAGGAGGCAAATATTTTGAAGGACTATCTAAATCTCCATGTTTCCAAATAAACCAAACTTACTTCATAAAGTCTCAAACACACTGCAGGTTATAGGGATCAGCAGATGCTTCTATATTGAGGTGATGATGGTAGACTACTTGAAACCCTACAGACAAAAACTTAACCTGTCCCAATTCACCCTATATTTTAAGTGAATTAGGATTAAGAAAGTGCCAGGCAGAATATTTCCAGTTAAGAGCTCTCTGAACTTCACTGGGAGCCTCTTGGCAAGACTGGTGCTCTCCTTTCTATTTTCAGTCTGTTAACAGGAACAATAAGCATATAATGAAAACATAAGTTTTGAAAAATTACCTGTGTGTAGGTTGTGGATCTTACTCTATGGTGAGATATTAAAAATTTAGCATTCAAGATTATGTTTCTCACATCATTTAAAGAGTAAGAACACATGCAAACTCCATTTGCCAGTGTGAAAGTAGATGTAAAGGGATTCTCTGACTCCTATAAATGTGCAATATTACATGTAATTTATGTACCAGCCACTATCATATGTATAGTATATAACAGGTGCATGGGCACGAGACATACAGCATAGAGGGTGTATACAGTGTGTGCACATGTATGCACATTGTCTATTTTCTTTATTACTCTTATTTGCCAAAACATTTTTTCGAATCAATATGTATTTATAATATGGATCTAACATGCAGAGAGATTTAATAGTTATTGAAAACTGGTTTCACTCATTTAATAAATTCATCTTTAGTATGTAAAAAAAATAATTTAAAAATAAAAAGTCCAGTTCCAGAGAAAGTTGTCATCTGAAGAATTCAATATATTAAAGTGTCAGATTCCAGATATTTGGTCACATAGACTTAGAAATCATTACTAGTACTATACTTCTGTTTCCCAGGATAAATTTATCCTATACCATGTGATGATCTTTCAATACAGGCATATTTGACACCGCAGCTACCCATAGCAATTGATGGCAGGAATATTACAGTAAACGTTGAGGAAATACATGAACAGGTCTCGAGTTTCCCATAGCAATCATGGAAAAAAAAAAGAATGAATAGCTGAAAAATCTCCAGTTTAAGATGCACATCGAAAGGTCTTACATACATTTCCCTACACTGAAAGGCCTGCCTGCTATGCTTACCTGCAGTTCTTCAAGAACCGCTCCTGTAAATTTTAAGTTCTTTGCTTTTTTACTGTCGTTCCCGCAGGAGTGCGGGGGGGGACAAAAAAAAAAAAAAAAAAAAAAAAAAAAGAAAAAGACAACCCACACCAAACCACTAACCAAAACACCACACTATGGGTGTGTCACAAATATTCTTTAGGGCTGTAAGGCAATGGGAAGCTTCTCCAGTCTTTCCAAGGACTGGATACCAGTTGCACACGTAGCTTTTTTGGTTAGTAAAACCTTGTTTAAGTGAAAACAAGAGAGTGTGAACTTCTGTAAGTTGTTTGGGAAGCCCTTCCTTTCCAGGAAAAAGCCTGAGGAAAAGCGGGGTGACGAGTTAGCGCCGCTCCGAGCCCCACGCCCCGCGGCTCGGCTTCCCACGGCCTGGCCCCACGGAGCAGGACGCAGGCGCGGCCATTTCTCCCCGCTGCCCGGAGCGGAGCCTCTCAGACTCTTCCCTCTCACCCCCGCCACCGGAGCTCTGCGGCGGGGCACCCCACCCGGAGCCGCCCTGCCCTCCCCCGCCGTGGGCAGGCGGTGACTTGGGCAGCCCGCTGGTATTAAACTTTAACCCTCTTGTCAGCGAGCCAGAATGCGAAACAAGGGCTTGCCCCGTTTCGCGTTAACCTGAATTCCTCCGGGGAAGATTAACTTCGGAGCCCCGGGGAGGGGGGGCACGGGTCCGTGCGCGGCTGGAGCCCCGCGGTGGCGAAGCGGTTTTCAGAGCCAGTGCGGAGACAGCAAGTATAGAAACACTAGCTGGGGACGAGAAATGCCAGCAGTAGCCTTGCTCTTCCTCTCGCTTTTGTCACTGTTTTGTCCAGAGTGGGAGCCCTAAAATCTATAAATTATTTCTTTTCTGGTCACAGCAGTAAGTCAGGCATCTGCACGCAGCCCCTCTACGGGAAAGCGCGTCTGGAAAGAGCCTTACTGATATTTTCTGTTTCGAAATGCACCACGGAGATAGAGATGTAGTTTGCAAATTTGAAGTGATCCGCTATTTATCTATGTACCTGGGTGCAGGTGGGATTTTTTTCCGAGACTAAAATGAATTGTGAAAGCCAAAATATAGGTCATTAATTTTCCCACCCCATGGGTTCGTGTCTATGCACAGTTTTAAGAGACTTAAGGGTACCGATTCCCGTGTGACAGCCCAGCCCTCTGGAGACCAAGAAGAAAAAATGCATATTGAAATGCGAGGTTCATGCGAGCCTTTCCAACCTGTGGTTCAGGTTTGGGTTTTGTTTGGGGTTGTCCTCAGCAGTCTGGAACACTCTACCTTGCATGTGGTGTTTGGTGAAATACTGGTGGCAACAGCATTGGACCAGCACTG
>JAOEGS010011372.1:0-11165 GCA_025447755.1 Corythornis vintsioides | reverse complement strand
TTCTCCAGGCTCAAGAGCCCCAGCTCTCTCAGCCTCTCCTCAGCAGGGAGATGCTCCATTCCCTTCAGCATCTTGGTAGCCCTGAGCTGGACTCTCTCCAGTAGCTTTTTGTCCCTCTTGATCTGGGGTGTCCAAAACTGGACACAGTATTCCAGGTGGGGCCTCACCAGTGCAGAGTAGAGGGGGAGAAGAACCTCCCTTGACCTGCTGGCCACACTTTTCTTAATGCATCCCAGGATGCCATTGGCCTTCTTGGCCACAAGGGCGCATTGTTGGCCCATGGTCATCCTCCTGTCCACCAGCACCTCCAGGTCTCTTTCTCCAGAGCTGCTCTCCAACATATCAGCCCCCAGCCTGTACTGATATATGGGGTTGTTCTTCCCCAGATGCAGCACTCTACACTTGCTCTTGTTAAATCTCATTACATTTCTCCCTGCCCAGCTCTCCAGTCTGTCCAGGTCTCTTTGGATGGCACCAAACTTGCTAAGGCTGCACTCTACCCCCTCATCCAGGTCATTGATGAATATATTGAATAATACTGGACCCAGCACTGACCCTTGGGGGATGCTGCTAGTCACAGGCCTCCAGCCAGACTCTGCTCCACTGACTACAACTCTCTGAGATCTGTTCTTTAGCCAGTTCCCAATCCACCTTACTGCACCATCACTCAATTAAAGTAAAGATCACTATCACTGTGCACATTAATAACACTGAAAGAAACTTTAGCTTCATGGTATTTGCACTGGCATTAATTAATTTGGATGTGCTGGAAGAAAGTGTTAGATAAGGTCAGAACAGAGGCAGTTTACTGCTATCACAACAGGAGAGAACACAGAGGAGCAGAGCAACTGACCCTGCGGCTACCAATTCTATGCAAATGGGGCAGTCACGGAGTGGATATACCTGCTGTTTATATAACTCCATCTTCACCAGAACAGTGTCAGATAAGCAGGATATGGAAGATAACAACAGTAATTTAAGTCCTTCAGGTAAGAAGGCTCTTTACAGTACATCCTTTTAGAAATAATCCACTCCTTTATGAATAGTCCACTCATTTGTTATTAAATCTTGCTGACTGCAAGACCATAAGCTGTAAATGTGTCTTAACCAGGGATGTGTGCAGAGGTCTGTGACTATTTTGCTTCCACAATAGTCGCTTCTTTTTTTTCCTCCTTTCTAAAATTAGCAATATCAAAAATCATAGCATGAAATCTTTTCAGCTAGATACTTTATGCCAAAAAGCCTGAGGTCTGTGACATCAGCAAAAGGCAGATAGGAAGTTAAGAATGTTGGTATCTGTGCAACAACTGATACTAAAACATTGACATTGCAAAAGTTTGTGTACTATAACATGCTGCTCGTGTTATGCAGGACCACATAGGTTTAATAGTTTCTAGTGGAAAAGAAATACATATTTATCTAGAAAAACATGAACACGAGAGGATATAGAACAATTTATTGTGAAATTGTTTCTCTCTTCTGTAACAACTGAAAATATGTTAAATAAAAGGATGGAGAAAAGTGACTAGAAATAAATTAATAAATAAACAAACAAACAGACCCAAACCAATCAACAAATGAATCATTTGCGAAATAGTAATAAATCAAAGAAAAAGCAAAGGAAAGGATTGAGCAGAACTTTGCAGAAGCAGAACTGGCAGTCATTTAGGAGGAACTTGCAACTAGATAATGTTAAATTAATTGAGACCAATCTCTGGAATTTACAAAATCCAAGAAGGGAAAATAACTCAGACATCAGCTCAAAACTCATGATGAATGCATGCATACATTGTGGGTTGTTTGGGTTTTTTTTTTACTTTTTTTTTAATGGTTATATACATGTGTTGTGGTTTAACCCCAACTGACAACTAAGCACCACACAACTGCTCATTCACAAAAGAACTGGAAAAAAAAAAAAAACAAAAAAACCCAAGTTGTGGGTTGAGATAAGAATAGTTTAATAATATAAATAAAACTATTTTATAATAATTATAAATTATAACAACAATAACAGAAGCAGCAGAAATTATTATTATTATTTTTAAAGGAAGATAATAGCAAGAAAGAGATAACAAGCCAAGAAAAAAGAAGTGATGCACAATGCAATTGCTCACCATCCACTGACCAATGCCAGCTCAGCTGTCCTGGCTGTGCTCCCTCCCAGCTTTTTGTGCACCTGCTTACTGGCTGACCATGGGAAATTGAAAAATCCATACCTTAGGTAAGTGGTATTTAGAGACACCTGGAACAGCCCTAAACATATCAATCTGCCAGCTCCTAGGAAGAAGATTATGTCTATCCCACCTGAAACCAGGACAATGTAATAGCATAGTTAGTATCTTTTTATTTGTGGAAAGTGGAATTTCTTAGGATACTTGACGCTGTTGGTAAAAAAAAAAATATGGAAAATGTTGAAAGGTTGAAGTTAGTATAATTTGTTAGTTTCTCAGATTACTGTCTCAGGAGGAGCTTGATGGATTGGCTTCATGGTTTAGGTAATTTGTGGTTAAAATACAAGCTTATTCCAGCTTTACCAGAATCATCTTTCATCACTCCCACCAGAGAAGCCAGTAAGAAAAGCATATTTAATTTACCAGGAAGATGTATTAGGCCAGACCTGCTTCTCACATCTACAGTACAATCATCAAGTCATGCTTAACTGCATGATGCAGAGTAGGAAAAAGACATCTAGAGGTACAGTGAGAAGCCCCTAATTTACTCAATACATGTTTTGTAGTTAATTTCCGCAACTCAAGGCTGCAACCTTTTTCTATTTTCTGTTTTTGATTCTGTAATTGGGACTAACTGCTAACTAGTCTCTTGGAAGAAGTTTGTCCCAGGATGGCCTTGATGTGACATGGTTTGTTCATATTAATTTTAAACTCACTTAAAAAAACCCTGCCTATCAAAAAATGACTATTTGTGCAAACTCCATTGGGTAAAACAAACAAACAAATTTCTGATGCATATTACAGATATTCACTCATACAGAAAAAGCAAATATGACTTTCCCTTATTAACTCTCGCCATGAGTCATGCTCCTCTCTGCAACTGAGTACTCAGACATGGTAAATCTGTTTGGTTCAAAATCTGTTTTCCAAGTCTCAGTTTAACTTAACAGGCTCTTCCAGATGGAAAGAGTTAGGAGGAGGAAATTGCTGTGACAGACTGTGGGGTCAGTCCTTCCTTTCTGAGCATTGATCTGCCCAACAGTTTCTGCCTGCCCCAGTCAGTACCTGAAGGTCACTGCTGCACCTTGGGCTCATCAGCAGTTTCTGGGGCTTCCGCATGCTCACTGCCTGCATCCATCTAAATACATTGGACCCCTTTCTCAACCACTGTTTGCATCCAGGCTGGACACCATGAAAAAGCATGGGAAAAAAAGTTTAATTCAAGGTGGTGTTACCTGTTGTTGATCTCTTAAATCTTCTCAATGGAGCACAGAATGAAATGCAATGCTAAAGTCAAGGGACCAAGGCCCAGAGCAGAACACCAATCCATGTCACTAGCCTAGCAGCAGTCAAAGGAGTTATTTAAATGCAGAGCAGTGAGTCAAAGTGGCCTGGCTGGATTCTAGTGTTTGACTCTTCTCCTTGCTCTCCTGTAACTGCTGGAGTAGGTCCCTCAGCCAAGAAACAAGGGCTAGCCAGGGACCCAGAGACACACAGCTTGACTCTCCCAGAAACAGGAAACACTGGCACAATCAAATCTCCAAAATATTTTTTGTTTCTGAAAAAGAGTTGAACAGCACATGATGGAAGCATTCTTTGTAAGACTGCTTTAAGGTGAACAATGAGGGTGGAGGGCTTACTATATCGTCCATAACAGAGGTACAAAAAGAAGATCCACTAGCAATTCCTGGGTTGGGTTATGCACACAGCAGAAGGAGGGAAGAAAACATAGCCTCCTTCAACTGCAGTGCTTACTTCAAGGCACAGTAAAAAAAAAAATTTAAAAAAAATCAATTAATTCTATTCTATATTCACATGTATTAAAAATATCCTCTGAGGTATTTTGCCTATTTGGGTAATGAGATGTGAGCTCGACAGGATGGAGGAAGAGCAGCAATCTAGGGGGGACATCTGTGGGATTTGTCAAACACTGTGTATATTGGTGAATCTTGGGAATTACCCTTCTCTCATCCTTTCATTTATGATGAATGTCCTAATCTGTAGCTGAGGCAGCTCAGAAAAAGGGAATTTAAAGACTTTCATTAGGTACATGACTGCAGGCACAGTGTGATTCTGTTTTACACAACAAAGGCACAGGCACGATCTGAAAAGGGTAGACCAGTGTTGACCTTGTGTGTCAGGTCAGAAAGAAACCTACAAGACCCTTAGAAGGCACCTTCCAGCAATGCTAAAGTTTCTGCTCAAGGACTACAGTCCCCCATTGGCCTGCAAGGTAATGATGGGATGGCCTCTCCTGTTTCCTCCTCAGGTAGGTGTTGCACTATAATAATGGTCTCATCACACAGTTCATGGGAGAAATGAGTCAGGGTGGAAAAGGAGCCCAGGTTTTTTACTACTTAATCTTGTAACTATTTAAAGACATTTAAATTCCACACTCCTCTAAAACTCATGTTGCCATGAAAAACTCTGATTACACAGAGTTGGTTACAATAATTTTTCTCCTAAGCATAAAATATAGTAGTAGGAGATATTTTCAGTCTCACTAGCTCCTGTACTTTTGCAGGTCTCGTGTATGTTCCCCAGGGAGGTGGTTGAGACCCCATCCCTGGAGATATTCAAGGTGAGATTGGACAAGGCTCTGAGCAGCCTGGTCTAGTTGAGGGTATCCCTGCTCACTGCAGGGGGGCTGGACTAGATGACCTTTGGAGACCCCTTCCAGCCCTAGCCATTCTATGATACTTCATACCCTGAAGCCTCATTTCAGTGTTGTTCCATTTTTACAGTTCTATCTTAGAAAAACTTTAAACTGTATTTGAACAATTTTCAAGTTAAATCTGTATTTTAAAAATTTCAAAGGCCTGTAGTTTATTTTGGTACTGCAAAAAGAAAAAAAAATACATTATAACCAAAAACTAGTATAGGGTAGTTAATATGTTTCACAAAAGCTCCTCCTTTAGCAAAACTTACATGCACTGCCTACAGTGTAGCACTTAGCGGTGTCTTCTGCCGAACTGTGTCTCTGCCTTGCTATGGCGCTTTTAAAACATACAGTGTCAGCAGTAGCCCTCAGTACAGCAAAGATCATTGAAGTTGCAAGGGAATCCCCTCTGTTTCTTTCAAGGTGTCCCCAAGGTCAGCTACACCTGGCCTCTTGTCACCACACTGGATTGTCAGTAATAAAATTTTTCAGTGTATATGCCAAGAACGTATCTCTATGTGATCATCAGGGGGAGGCACGGGCCTGCTCTTTGCTTTAGAAAATACTGGCAAAGATACTTCTGCTTTGTATGTGATAGCTTCATCCAAGACTAATGATTTGAGTGCAGCTTGCTTTTTATGTATTTCCTTTAAAAGTGCTCAGCATATTTTGGATGCTTTTCTCCATGGATCATCTCACCCTTATGGAGTTTCCCTGCCCTGAACCCTCCTTTTCTGTAGAACAGGCCATCTAGTGCAGACTGAAGTGATACACATCCAGATGGAAGTCCATCTGCTAGAGCAGCATGCTCACAATTGTATAGTGAAGTCATGCCTCTCTCAAGGTAAGAAGGACAAGGTCTGGCACATTGTCTTTAGAAAGTCGATGAAGGGCTTTTATATATGTATGGTGTCTGCACAATTAAGTAATGGCTACCACGCATGACAAATACACACTGAATAGCATTTATATATGGTAGCTTAAAATCACTTTAAGATTAGTATAAGCTATTTTTCAGAGGTCTTGCCTACTGCCAAAGAACACGAGGTGGCTGCAGTGCCAACTAGAATTGGATCTCTTGTATATCTGCCTTTTCTTGTGTCCTTACACTTCACAAACTCTTGAAAAGTTTGTAGAACCTGTAAAATAAAGGACATGTTGTTGTAAAGAAATCTGATTGCTCAGAAAGAGGAAAATCTGCCCTGCCTGCTATACAGTGTCTCAGAGGACAGAAAAACTAAGTTCACCATCAACCATTAGTATAGTTCCATATAGCACACAAGCTGGGGCATGTACAACATATCCTCACAGATAAATTTATCTCTCTCCTTGTGCTCAGGTTGAAACAGGGATAGTGAAAATCATTCTGCCCCCTAGTATGCAAAGTAAGTGATCTAGTCTAGATGTGTGTGTGGAAAAGAAAGTCTATAGAGCCATCAATCTGGACAATAGTGTTTAGTGCTTCTGTTTCATAACTGGAAGAGACCTCTAGGGATAATCTTGTCCAACCCCGCTGTCAAAGCATATTGACCTAGATCAGATTATACAGGTACCTAGATGGGTTTTGAAATTCTTCAGAGGAGGAAATGCCGTAACTTCCCTGGGCAGCCTGTTCCAATGCTCCATCACTTTCACAGGAAAGAAGTTTCTCCTACTGTTTAGGTGGAATTTCCTGTATTCTAGTTTGTATTCATTGCTCTTGTCCTATCAGTGAGCACCATTGAAATAAGACTGGCCTCATCCTCCTGACCCATGTCCTTCAGATATTTATAGGCTTTGGTAAGATCCTCTTCTCCAGGTTAAACAGAACCAGGTCTCTCAGCCTTTCCTCATAAGAGATAATTTCTAGTGCTTTAATCATCCTCACAGATCTCCACTGGACTCTCTCCAGTAGTTTTGAAGTTGGGAGACCAGAACTGGACATAATACTCCAGTTGTAGCCTCACTAGGGCAGAGTAGAGGGGGAGGAGAATGTTCCTTGTCCTGCTGGTCACACTCTTGTTAATGCACACCAGGATACCTTTGTCCTTCTTCGCTACAGGAGCACACTGATGGCTCAAGGTTAACTTGCCCACCAGGACTCCCAGGTCCTTCTCTGTGGAGCTCTTTTCCAGCAAGTCAGTCCCAAACTTGTATAGTGCCTGGGGTTATTCCCCTCCAGGTTCAGGACTCCACACTTGTCCATGTTGAACTTCATCGGGTTCTCCTCCACCCAGCTTGACAGCCTATCCAGGTCTTGCTGAATGGCAGTACAGACTTCTCATGGTTCAGCTACTCCTCCCAGTTTTGTATCAGCTGTGGGGTCATTGCTGAGGGTCCGCTCCATCCCTTCATCCACATCATTGAAGAGTATGTTGAACAAGTCTTCTCAGAAGTCCTGAGAATTAATTTCCCAGGAGTTCTCCACAGTGCAGCCCTCAGCTACAGGACAGGTGGGATGATTGTACTAGCTGAACCTCTGTCCCCATTAAGTGTCCCACAATGGCTACACAGGCAAGCAAGAGATTTTGTGCAGTGCTTCTTTTAAGACTGAAACAATGATGCACTTGTTCAAGAGAAGCACAATCCAAAGAAAAAGTTAGGCAATTAGGCAGGGCTTCTTTCCAGCAGCAAACTAAATGAAAACAAGTAACTTTAAGATCTGCCTTCACCCACAGTAATTCAAACAAGCTAGGAAACATTCCTTCTCTTTCTCTGAAAAAACAAATTCCTTTTCAGTTCTACTTTACTTCAGATTCACACACACCAGATGCATTTTCCTTAAGAGGTGATCAGTTAGTATTTATCTGGTTAAAGCCTGGCTAATTTTCTGTTTGTCTTTTGCTCTGGTCTAGTAAAAGGTGTTCACCCTGTCCCTTACCATTGTCTCTGTCCTTAGACATCATGTCCACACCAATGTTTTTATGATGTTTAAAAATAGACTCATATTTATATTCCAAAGTTTTTACTTCTTTAAATGCTACCCTAAACATTCTTTTGAATCCATGTTCTACCCAATGCACTCACATCTTTGAAAGTCAGAGTGATAACTTGATTTACCACCCTACTGAAAGAGTTTGTGTTTTCAAACTTGTAAAAATTCTAAGTTACCACTGTCATCAAGGAAGGGTCTGGAATTAAAAAAAAATAATAACAACAACATCAACAAAGAGACAGTATTTGTTACTATTAGCTAGTAAGATGAAACAATAAATATATTGAAATTGTGTGTTTTAATTCAGGCTTAAGATCAGAAAACCAGTTTCACCATTAAGGCAATAGTCTTAGTCTGAAGTCCACTTCATAATAAAAATCGTCCCATTACTTTGGTTGATGTGTAGTAAAGCAGAAATGAAAAGGAATTTGTCTTTTGAAAGCAAACAAAGGAATGTGCTTCTTCAGCACTTCCTAGAAATCTGATTGCTTTCCCCATTAGGACCTAGAGAGTTATATAACCTAATCTGAAAAGGTAAACAAGTCAAGATTTTGTTTAAAGTCATGGAGTCTAGCATATTAAAAAACCTGACAATTAAAATTATTTTGGCACAACAAACCCATCAGTAATTGCAAATAAGTTTTCTCAGGTGAGCAGTGTCCTACTCAGGACGTCAATTACACTGAAAAACTCATCACGCAGTTTATGATCAAGAGCTCATGAACATGTTTAAATGCACATACATTTCCCACAGCCATCAATCTGATTAAAAAAGCAGGTGTCAGGAAGATAGAGCCAGGCTCTTCTCAGTGACATCCAGTGACATGACAAGGGATAATGGGTACAGGCTGGAGCATAGGAGGTTTCAGGTAAACATAAGGAAAAACTTCTTCATGGTGAGGGTGACAGAACCTGGAATGGGCTGCCCAGAGAGGATGTGGGGTCTCCTTCTCTGGAGACTCTCAAAACCCGCCTGGATGTGGTCCTGAAAAGAGGGGTTGGATTAGATAGTCTTTTGAGGTCTCTTCCAACCCCTAATATTCTGTGATTCTGTGAAAAACTGATGTTCATAGAAGGCTTTAATTTGTCAATGACAGACAATAAAAACCTTTTTGTTTTTTATAACCGCCTCATGTCTCCATGGCTTCCCAGTATGGCTCAAGGTGGCCTATAAGTTCTCCCAGTGCATTTCCAAGATTTTCATTGGTAAACTCAATAGAGACATACTTGGTCAGGAGTTTTATCATGCATGTGAAGGAATAGAGACCCATGTAACTTGGGCTGAAGAATACAAAATATCTGCATCTTGGAAATGACAGCCTTCAGCAAAACTTGTTCAATTCAATACAACTGCCAAATGAAAGACCATGCAACACATCTAATTGTAAAACTAAAGACAGGAAAATCACACAGCAGTTGGTTTGGAAAGGACGCACCTAAGTGGATCATCTTACTCTTCTGCAGTTTGTTTTGGTTTTGTTTTGGTTTGTTTTTTTTTAATATCACAGATTCCCCTGCAGCTAGGAAAGGATCAGAAGCATAGTGTCATGCCCAGACTTACCCAAACAAAAGATGATCTTCTGTAATTTGAGGTATAGGACTAATTACTGGTAGAAGAATTTGAACAAAATCTTCCAAAGTATGTCCTCTACGTGAGTAGAGTAATTCTTCAACACAGTACTGAAATAAAGACTTTCTTGATCAAAGAAACATGTCTTTGGACAAAAATAAATTTAAAAATCTCAAACCCATTAGGAGGTTCAAAAACTAATGAAAAAACAGCTATGAAAAGCAGACCAGGATGGTCACAACAAGACCTTAAAGGGATTTGCCTAAAGTCAAGCCGAAAACCTTATGTCCTTTTGATAAGATAAATTGACTTCTGTAGCAAAGGCTCTCTTGAGTCACTCTTGGCTTGGGTGTTGTTCAGTTCACCATGGCCACCATGCACCCACTCTGCTAACATATTGCCTGCACAAGCCCAAAGGACAAGACACTGTGCTTATTCTGTTGTGGTTTTCTGGAACCAAGATTTCAGCAGATGTGAAACATGAAGGTTTCACATTTTGTTCATAAGAAAAAAAATCCATGACTGGTACACTGGGACAGGTGATAAAATGCCAAGTCAGAGACTAAGAAGCTGTGAAGAGGCCAAAATATCTGTCCTACATAGGGGTCAAATTATTGGGTGTTTATCTACTCCCTTTTAAAATGACTATAGATTTTTAAGACAAAACCCTTGAGAAAAACGTGGAAGCAGAAGGACCGAAAGCTTTGAGTTCTTTCTTAGTTAGCCTGTGTAAGAGGAAAGGCGAATTATTGTGGCATATGGTCAGTTTTGCAGGGGGTCAGAACTGTTCTGGTCAAGTTGCCCCATAGGATGCTACATGTACCCACCAGCAGTGAGGGGTGGCTCTTGACATAACTAAGAGACAGAGGCACAATCTGTCTCCACCTGAAAATATAAGCTGTCATTTAAGTAGTCATTTTCATCCTGATTGTATAGTCCCATTAGAAAGGTATCTTCTAATAATTTAAGAGCTGTGGGTTGCTCAGCAATGTAGAAGAAACAAGAAAAATCTTGAAGGCGCTGATCCAAGAGCAGAGGCAGACATTCACAAAAGTATTTCTGCTCAATCCTTTCCCCTGAGGGAGAGAAATGCGGTGATTTGGAAAACATCTATACATATGTTACATGCCCCTGTCTGTCAAAAAAAAAATCAGGAAAGACAAACAACAGAACATGCAGGTAATTTTACAGACTGGAAAACTACACATAAAACAGCTAGAGTATTAGTGCTGTTTCCACGCTGAGATATAATGAAGCCCTGTCCTGATGGAGAATTAGACATCCTCTAGCTACCACTGTGCTTAAGCAACAGCTGACATCAGCTGGACTACAGAGACAGACCATGCTGGAAAACTCTAACCTGGGGCTTCATTCTGGGCCAGGGACTTGCAGTTTCTCTAACAAGTGCAGGCAGGAATATGTTTTAATGGCATCACTAGAGCTTTGCTATGACACAGAAAAAGTGACTAACACTTATCTTTCGCAGATTGTAGCCAGAGGCAAATGTACTGAGCTGGCAAATGAACAGCTTATTCTCTTTCTTGTCATACATATTTAGCAAAGGATGTATTATGTATATGCAACATTATAATAGAATCATAGAATGGTAGGGGTTGGAAGGAATGTCTGGAGATCATTAAGTCCAGCACCCCTGCCAGTGCAGAAACACCCAGGGCAGTCCACACAGGAATATGTCCAGGTGAGTCTTAAAAGTCTCAAAGGAAGGTCTCCAGGACCACAGATGAAGTCTGGAGGGAGGAAGTTTTTTCCTCATTTGAAGAGGCTTGGGTTAGAGACCAATTGAGCAGACTGGTCATCTACAAATCTATGGGCCCTGATGGGATACACCCA
>JAOEGS010011371.1:119669-140551 GCA_025447755.1 Corythornis vintsioides | reverse complement strand
AAGGAAAAAGGAAAAAGGAAAAAGGAAAAAGGAAAAAGGAAAAAGGAAAAAGGAAAAAGGAAAAAGGAAAAAGGAAAGGAAAAAGGAAAAAGGAAAGGAGAAAGGAAAGGAAAGGAAAGGAAAAAGGAAAGGAAAAAGGAAAGGAAAAAGGAAAGGAAAAAGGAAAGGAAGAAAAAAGAAAATTCTGTTTTCAAAACAGTGTCTTACAGCATCTAGAACAAAAGGGTCTTGATTTGACTTGGAGATCTAAACCCAAACCAAATGAGTGTTTCCAATAATTGATTGTAAACGTAGATTTGTTTGTTCTCCTATTTTTTCTTTGATTTTCCTGCAGTCCTTTCAAATAGCATCACAAATCCTTTTTTGCCTTTGTCAAGCTAAGCTAACCACTCCATTTTCCCAAAGGTTGCTTGGCTCTGAGGGATTTAAACATTGCAACACTTGACAGCAAGCAAAGATTTTTGCTGATAGCGTGTGTAATGGTTCAAAACTGTGCCAGCCAGCAGAGCTGGTTTCTCAAAGGTGAACGATACAAAAAGTTGGCCTTTGATTAAATATTCCAATCATTACATGCTAATGGTGCGTGAAGCTGTGATTTATCAGCCAAAACAATGTGCTGGAAAATGAAGAGAATTCATTAAGCTTGAACCAAACTCTGCTGAGCTTTCCACTCACAGTAATTCTTAGCTGAGAGCAGTGGGTGTCATGCAGCAGAGCTCTGTTTGTGGGAGAACCCTCATTTTTTATGCTGCTCTGCTCTCAGGACACCAGAGCTGCCACCTGAGCAGAAAGTTGCCACCTGAGCATCCACCAGCACTGGCCTGATCTGCTTGTAGAAGAGCTGAGGGCCATGGGGGTGATTTCTCTTGCATCCCTATTTTAGGTACTGTGAGCTGGTCTCTAAGTGCCCTGCAAGTCATGGGGTGCAGGATGGGCAGAGGGCAATTTAAGGGGCTCAAGTGGCCTCAGAACAAGGATGCTGCTCTTCCAACAATGAGCAAAGATGACTGAGTTGTTTTAACTCATGCTGAGTGCAAAGTGAATTACTGCTCAGCTTTGGCGTGGCGTGGTGGGGAGCACCCCTCTTCTCCATTGGCCATGGGGAATCTTAGAATGGTGGGGGTTGGAAGAGACCTCTGGAGATCGAGTCCAACCCCTCTGCCAGAGCAGGGTCACCCAGGACAGGTCACACAGGAACAGATCCAGGTGGGTTTGGAAAGTCTCCAGAGCAGGAGACTCCACAACCTCTCTGGGCAGCCTGGGCCAGGTTCTGTCACTCTCACAGGGAAGTTTTTCCTCAGGTTGAGGTGGAACTTCTTGTGTTTCTCCTTGCTACTGTTACCTCTCATCCTATCCCAGGGCACCACTGAACAGAGCCTGGCCCCTTCCACTTGACACCCACCCTGCAGATATTTATAAACATGAATAAGATCCCTAAGCTGTGGGAAGCAGTGGGAGGATGGACTGGTAGCAGATCCCCTCTCCTTGGCCTCCTGCCTGTGAGAACAGTGCTGGGTGCCAACCAGATATAATTACTAGTCAGGCAGCAACATGTTTATTTTTAGGCTCACTGGTGTGCGCTGGGGACACAGGCTGATCAGAAGTGGTTTTGTGCTCTTTGCTACCTCTGAAGAAGGGTGTTTGGCAGTGCTGCAGCTCGGGGCTGGGGATGATGTGCCTGCTGCTAGCAACATGTGTTGCTCTGTTTTGATAACATCCCGGGGCTGGTTATCGTGTCACAACAAGGAGTTAGGTCTGTTTATTAAATAAAGATGTTTCTTTTGTTACTATGTCTTTGCTATAAAAGCAATTGGGGATAGGAGAAGATGCCAAATTGCTTGTTGGTGTAGCTGCAGAGGAGGTTCAGCACTGCAGAGATATTTGTACAGTTAGATTCAGCTCAATTTAAGTCAGGGTAGGAAGCAGTTTAGTCTGTTCCCCATAATCTCCAAGCCTCAAACCCACCCCGATTAAATTCCTTCTCACCCACTTTGCACATCCAGTCGGACACCGAAGATGTAAACCAGAAGAATTTCCTGCCCTTCACATCACTTATTTTCTGTGTTCACACACACGGAGGAGAAATAACAAACTTATTTCTAGAATTGAACCAAAACCAACTCCTTGAGCCTGTGAAGCTTTCGAAGGGGCCGAGGGCAGAGTGAAGAAGGTGTTTTTGGCCGAGAGATTCACGCCCTGGCTGCTCCGTGGTTACGGGGCAGTGCCAGAACTCACCAGCTTCCAGCTGCCCCAGATGACAGTGTGGTCATCATCCCTCCAGTGAAGCCAGAAGACCAGACAGAATGGGAAAGGGAGCAGGGATGCCAAGCACCATTCAGGAAAGTTGCCCAGCACGGGGTATAACATCCCACTAATGCGGAGCTTCGGGATCACCCGCTTCCCGCCCGTGCTGCCCCAGCGTGGGCTGCCCTGCCCACACTGCCTTGTCTGCTCCACACATTCCAGAGCTGGGCTAGAGGAGCCTCTTATTCCAAACTTGATGGTTTCTGTCAGAGTGATGGATGGCTCTGCTTGTAGGTGACACCTGTGGTTGGCAGCGTGCACACAGCCCTTCTGGGAAGCGGCTCAGGGGTGTGATCGACTCATTTGCTTCTCCTTTGATCTCATGGAAAGCACTTGGCAATCTGGGAAGAGGGAAGCAGGGAAAACCCCTCTCACCTCAGTTGTGCTGTGTAATCTGGGTGCTGTGGGCTGAGTGTCTGGAAAGGGGACAAGGAGGGTCAGGATCGGGACCTAGTCCAGGCTCTCGGGCAGGGGTCGGCATCAGGCCTCTGCAGCTGGAGAAAAAAGGGGGATGCTAAGCTGGAGACTGGGGGTACCAGAGGGTCTGAACAGTTCATGGTGCTGTAGATTTGAGAAGTGTAGGAGGTAGGGAGCAGGTTGTCCTCACTGGAAGCTGAAGGTGTGATAATGCCCTGGTTGCTCTGGTGTGTGGACACCAGTTTCCCATCTCTTCCTGTGTTCTCTCTGCTGCTGTTTCTCTCGGAGGCTCAAATCAGATGCCAGAATAAGAGATGTGAGCTTATGATATGGCTGCTGTTTTTAGGGACAAGACCTTTATAAGTGGACAAGACCTTTATAAGTGCACAGACTTGGAGCCAGGGAAAGGGAATGAGTGCAAGGAAAATGGTGATTAAACCTCTGGGAGTTTTTCCAGGCTTCGCCACAGACTCTCCATATGACCTTTGGAAATTCCAACACTATCTTGGCCCACCTTCAGCCCCAAGGAAATGCAAATGCTTCCTTTCAGCCACTCTTTATTTAAATGATCAGATCTTCTGAGCAGGTATTGTTTTCTGTCTGGGTTTGTACAGTACCTGCCAACAGGTACAATGCCATAGTGAGTTGTGAACAGAGGCTCCAGTCTTCCAAGACACTTAGGTGCCAAATTCCTGTTCAGTAAGAGCTCCTGCTTACTTTGGAGAACTGGGTTTAGAGCACAGTGGACCACAAGTAATCCTCCTGGCACACCTCAGGCTTCTGCAGAAGAGTAAGATAATTGTTAAAAGTTCACGTGCCTGAGTTTCTTACCCCTCAGACACATTTTGATTTATTGAAGGACATAAATTTTAACCTCGAGCTTCCTTCTCAATATTCATTCATTACTTTTTCCATTGTAGTTTACATTCCCTGTTGCTAAAACTAACAAAATGTTCATGTTAACAGAAAGTCTTCTCCCTGCTGGGCCCCAAATTAAACATTCCTGGAAAGGCAGGAGGCAGTTGCTTTATTCTGTGTCATGAATTAGCATGTTTGCATAACTTACTGGTCAGTGCATCAGACAGGAATTCCAGAACAGATCAATCTCAGCCCTGTGTTTGACTTCATGGACCAAGTGTCCTCCTCTCTGTATGGCATCTCCACACAGGCTGCTGAAATGGCCTTCTGGTGTGGTGGGGCTATCCATCACTGGCTGGGGGTCTGGTTTCTGCCAGGAAACCACAGACAGAGAATGGAAATGCATCAAACAGGCTACTGAAAAGCAGACTTATCACTTCTCAAAGCAGAGAGCTAGCTGTAGCACAGCCCATTGAGAAAACCAGCTCCAGCTTATGAAGAAGAGTACTGAGTTCTTCACCTTCAGTGGACACACCTTGAAAAAAACACCTTTACCTCCAGCTGCAGGTTTTGGTGCTGTGAAACCTCATTTGAGGGATTTGGGGAAACTCCACTCCAGTGCTGCTGTATGTGTTGTCTCAGCTGCTTTGGAGGAGGAAACCACCCATGAGCACATTATTTCCTGCCCTATGCTCTGCAGAATTTTCTGCTTTAAGAAAACAACTCAGGATTCTTCCCAAATGTACATTTTTTTTTTGGTGTGCACTCAGAGTGTTTCCCTTGCCACGTTGAGGCCTGATCTAGTCTCAGTCAGATAAAGAGAAAAAACTCCCCTGGACTTCCACAAGGATGAAGAATTAAAGGACAATGTGTGTTTGAAGGAAGAGGAGGGGAGGTTACTTGTAAAAATGACACTGAGTAGGAAGTGGCATCACCAATATATCTAAAATCTGAGGTGGTGATACCATGCTGCTGAGGAGCTGCCTGCAATCACTGCTGCCCACCTCACTATTCCTGTTTATTTGATTTAGCAGATTGCTGAGGCATTCGTGGGCTGAGATCCAAATGGTTTAGCTGCTGTAGGAAAAAAATACAACCAAAAAGCCCTGCCTAGGGAGTGCAGAGTCTTTGGGACAACCCCATGGTTAACAGTGGGAGGGAAAGTTTGGGACAGTCATTAAAATATGAACCCTCTCTGGATCCTGAGCATGTATTCCTGTTGATGGAGCCCACCCTTGATGCTTCCACCTAGATCCACCCAAAGATTCAGGAGGCAGTTGCTCAGAAGGTTTGATGGCAATCTGGGAGTAGGGAAGGGTTGTTCCTTGAAGAGCTGACAGGGCAGTTACTGAGTGGCCTCTTTCCTCCCTTCCTAGCAGAGTAACCTCAAAATTGTGGGGTTTAGGATTTCCTAGAACTAATGGGGGGTTTTTTTTGGTGTATGTGTTTTGTTTTGTTTTGGTTTTTTTTTAATGTACATCAAAAAAGAATTAAAGAATATATTGAAATTTACAGATAGGCAATGGTCCTGTAAAACTTGTCTTGGCCATGATCAAGGATAAGAGTTGACAGTCCAATTTAACAAAATCCTCAGCGTCTTTAAAAATCACATACCTCATTTTCTGAATTTACTGCATAGGACTGGTTTTTATTTTTTTAAATATACTGTGATATTTTTCACTTTGTGTATTTAGGAAATACAAACCTAATCTATTATATCAATGCAGAAGAGCTCTCCCGAGTTCTCTTTCCTAATATTTCCCCTCTTTCACTAAAAGAAATAGTTTTGTTTGAATGGATAACCACTAACTCCTCTCTGCCATATTGCCCATTATGAAGTGGTTTTGGATGTCTGCTTTCTAAATGAGAGTATTTGATGTAATAAATGACCAGACATAACTGTTGTCTTAAGCTGGTCAAATTATTAATTATAAAAAATACTGGTTTGTAGCAACATTAATCCTCTGTTCCGTGGACAGTTTTTGGAACGCAGGCCATGCCACAGGTTAATTTATAAACTAGAAGCACATGCTTTTTGTTAGTTATTAATTTGAGATCAGTTGTTTGACCCATCTGATGTTGACTCAGAAGTCCCAGTAGTGACAGCACAAGTGTGATGAGAAGAATGAACTGTGAATTGGAGGTTACAGTGCAGCAGCACCCATCCCACATGCTCAGGAGAAGGGCATCACCCCAAGGTCCCCCAGCAGAGCCCCTGCCCAGGTTCATGCAGAAAAGATCAGACTCTTGGTGTCCTGGCAGCCAAACCTCCTGCCAGTTTTTGTTTGAGAGTTTTAAAGGTGAGGGGGTGTAGGAGAAAACAGGAGAGATGGAGTGAGTGAGTTTCATTGATCATGCAGGGTGAGGAGGGCATCGTGGGACAGATGGAAATGTAAATTAGCCCTTGGATACCAGAGGAGAGCTTAAGTAGAAAGACCTTGTCCTTGAAGTGGAGAAGGCAAATAGTTTTAGTTTGGTGGACAAAGAACAAAAGAGAGTAAAAGAGGTCATCAAAATGATGGGATTCATAGGGACAGCTGGAGGGGTAGGTGCCCAAAATAACTGTGTGTCTCAAGCTGAGGAGAAAAGGTGATGTGTGGACCCAATCAGGGAAAGAGGGGCAGGGGTTTTAAACATCTGGATGGAAAGGAAGGCTATGTCTTATGGATATTTACTGGAAAAACTTGAAAGACTTTGATCTAAGCTGAATGTGGAGATGTATAAGACATATAAGAAAGGTCCAATAGATGAGGACACCCACCCAGGCTGTAGGATGGGCAGGAAAATTATTTTCACCTAAGGGACCCATGATGTCTCTCTGAAGGGTAGTGGTGAAACTGGTGTCTGTAGGGTTGAAGAACATTAATTAAAAGTGTCTTCTGAATTAATGAAGGTTGAGTGCAGGTTGTTGTTCAGACATTTGGTGAGGGTGGTGCTGTAGGGTCAATTGTGTGCCAGAAAACTCAACCTGGTGATGTCCTTCTGGGCAGCAGTCAGCTTGAGGCTGACCTGTAGGTGCAGGTGTATGAAGTTAAATGTTGTGAAGCCTTTCTGTCTTCTGTTAACTTCCATCCTCCATGTAAGGATGTGTGTGTGATAAGGCATTTGTCCCAGGAATGGGATTTGGAAGCACCAGTTGGATTCTTTAGTTGGGGGACACACATCCCAAGCAGAGCAGACAGCAAAATATTCTTAGTATCTGCTGGTTGGCCAGCAATGCAGGGGAAGGTTCAAGCCATTCAACAGGATCTGTCATGAAGCTGCTATTTATTTGTCTTTATTATGCTAAAGTTCCATGTGTTTTTGCTATTCTATGAATATGCTGGTCTGGCAAAGTTCTTACAGATCCCTAAAAGGTGACTGTTTTTAGAATTATGTGTTGTTTCTGGTTTTGTTTGGTTTTTTTTTTTTTCTTTTAATTTGATTTTATTTTTCAATGGCTAGAAATCAATTGATCTTTCTGTAGCTGGCAAGCCAGGGTAAAGCATACTTAGAAAAAGCTATATCCCATGGAATTTTTGGCTCGCTTGCTTAAACTGTGGCAGGACATCCTGATGCTATGAAATTACATGGAAAAAAAACCCCAACAAAACCTTGGAAGAAAAGGTTGGGATTAGTAGCTTTGTTACTGAATGGATTTGATGAGTTCCTGCTTTGAGAGGAACATGATGATGTTGAAAAGTAACAAAATCTTTGAAGAGCTCTGGCGGGTTTCGAAATGAGAATTGAATGCAAAACTCTGGAACATTTTAAAGAATAGGCACTTCATGTTTAATAACCCCCTCCATGACTTACAGGTACTGAGCTTGTCTTTACAACAGAAACATCTGGCTCCTTTGCTGTCTTTATTAAATTATTCCAGTGATTCACGAAAGAAGAAGAAGAAAAAAAATAGCACTGAGAGAAAAAGGGAAATAAAACCAAAGAGCTACATTTGTGGAGAGGGATGGTGAATAACACAACAATTTCCCTCCAGTTGCACCCCAAATATTGTATGGAGTGCCAGTGACAAAAGGAGAGGGAGGGAGGGAGAGAGGGAGAGAGGAGACATCTGGACCAGCACTTCTTCAGATTACCAGAAATTTGTGACATGTTACTTGGAAAAGAAGTAATGAAGATTTATTTATTTTTTTGAATGCTCTGCTCTTTTGTATTGTCTCAGCACACATGGCATTCATATAAATCAGTTATAATAATAATAGCCTATGAATATAGCTTCTCATCCACAGCCCACTGAAGTGTATGGGAGGGCTTCCCATTGACTTCCCTCGGCACTGAGTCAGTCTCCCTGAGAGCCTTTGATCAACCAGTAAGAGCCATGAAATTCCCCCACGACCCTCTGCGTGGGAGAGGGGGCAGTTTGCTTGGCACATTTTGCTGCTGGACACTGTGAGGAAGGGTGTGTGTGGGTGACTGGTGCTGCAGAAACTCAGGCTTGTTGGTTGCCCATCCTTCACCATCAACTTCTGGTTGCTGGTGATGGGATCACAGCAGGTTTATGGTTCTCTACTCAACATTTTACTCCTGGAAAGTTAAGAGTCATGGGAATCTTGGTAGGTACATCATGCTTTGTGTAGAAAGGAGTGGGAGATGCTGGAATGCACACAGAATCCAGCTGCTTTGGAGGAGCCCAGCAGCCTGTGTGTGCAGCTGAAAAGGACCCACTAGCCACCAGCACACTGAGCTGTGGTACCCGCATGACCAGCAGGAAGATCTGACGGCCACAAATGGTTTTGAACCACCACAGCCCTCTTCCCAGTTACTCTAAGAGGCTGGTCCCAGTTACTCTCAGAGCCTGCAAGCAGCCTGCTATGGCAGCTCAGCTGACAGCCCATAATGCTTTAGTTATGAAAGCTCATTTGTTTCTGTGTGTGGGACCACTTGTAAGATCAACATGGAGCCTGGGGAAGCAGTGTGACAAAGTGACATCACACTCTTGCTTTTAGCCAATAGGAAAAGCAGTCAACTCATCTTCAGCACAGCTATGGCTCCTAGAACTCACTTTGCTGCTGTCATTTTCCCAATAAATGTTTTCTGAGTGTAGAACAGGGAAAAGAGTCTTTTACTTAAATCAAACAATTCAACGCCACATTAAACACAGTGCCTTTCTCTTTATTATCTGTGATGAAAAGAAAAAAGATGTCTCCCTAAGAAAAATATTATTACATTAAGAAAAGAAATGATGGTAAAGGAATAAATCCCATTTGCTATGTAACAATATGGCAGCAAAAAATCCTCACTTGCCTGTGGCTCAGCACCACCGTGAAAACATAGAATCATAGAATGGGATGGTTGGAAGGGACCTCTGGAGATCGAGTCCAACCCCCTGGCAGAGCAGGGGCACCCAGGGCAGGTCACACAGGAACAGCTCCAGGTGGGTTTGGAAAGTCTCCAGAGGAGACTCCACAGCCTCTCCGGGCAGCCTGGGCCAGGCTCTGTCACCCTCACAGTGAAGATCTTTTTCCTCATGTTGAGGTGGAACTGCTGGAATCCAAACTGCTTAGACTTACTGTTAAGTGTATGCATTTGTAACTGAAGAGAGAAGGAATAATTAATTTGATTTTGAGCAGTTGTCTTCCAAACAAATTCCATTCCACAGCAGTGGTAGCAGTTATTTGGTAAAAGAGAAAAGAAGGAGCCAACCCCAGCTCAGGCTGTGGCACTTTGGGTTCATTTTCTAAAGGGTAGATTCCTTTTATTTGCTCTATCTTGAGCTTGGAACAAACAAACCCAGACATGTTTAATGTAAAAGATACAGCCCTAGTCTGCTGTGGATCCATCCAGGGCCTGTTAAGGTTGGGTAGCGAGACGCTGTTGACTCCAGTGGGCTTTGGAGCAGATCCAGAGACAGCTTCATGTGCTGCTTAATAACTCAGGGTGGAACCTGATCCCTGGCATTCGGCAGGAATTTCCTCATTTATTCCATTAGGCTTTGAATCAGATGACTGTGGTGGTGTTCATCTCACCCTGTGTCAGGATTTGGTATCTCCTCATTCAGTTATCAGAGGACAACACGGACACGGCCAGTCCGGCTCAGCTGCCTCCAGCTTCCGCCTCTGGCCGGCTCTCTCCGGATGCTCCTGCCCCTCTTGGCATGATGGAAAGAGCCAAAGTGGGGAATGAGGCAGCTCACTGTCACTTAGCTGACATCAGACAGAGTCAGTCTCCCCTCAGCTGATCCCTGTGCAGCTAACTTCGGGTATTCTTAGTGCACGGAAGACTCCGATGAATTACTTGGCACTTGAAGGTCATTGAGATTATCACAGATAATCAAAACCAGAAGTTTAATTTGAATCATCACAAGCATAATAGACACCAAAAATATTTTTAAAATGAATTCAATACTTTCTCTTTTTCATACTAAAAGCAGTTTTGTCCTTCACAAATGCATATGAAGGACAGGCCATGGAAAAACCTTCAGCATTCTCAAGTAAGTTGAGAATGCTGCCATCCTGAGAACTACTTTGATTAGTAGCAGTATCAAGTTCTGACTGCAGAGGATATGGACATGACAAGGGATGTCTCCTAGTATTAGGAGAAATGGAAGCTAGATCTTGAAGTCTGCTCTGTTAGGGAGTGGGAGAGCCAGGAGCAGGGCCCTGCTCTCCTTTCTCCTCCTCCCACTCAAGGGACAAGCCAGGAATAAAGATTTCAATCCTCAATAAAATCATTACCTAAAATCATTATGCAGCTTTAAAGAGGAACCTTGACTTATGTGTGCAGTGGGCACTTACTTATGGTGTTCTTAAGGAACTACACATTCTGCTTTTTTCTCTCCTCTTGAAATCCCTTGGGTTGATTTTGCCATCACTCCTGACCACTCCCTGGCCTGGAGCCAGCCCCGCTGGGGATCTGTGCTCACCTTGTCTCAGCAGCTCATCAAGCTCAGGCATGATCAGTCCTTTCGTGGGGGATTGCCAGGGAGAATCCAGGCTGCCAGAGGAAAGGCTGGCGAGGGTTGTGAGGTGGGTTTTCTCCCTCTGAGTCAGTGTGGTTCCCAGGGGCAGCTTGTTCCCTCTGCTGTCTTGAGTAATCTGCTGTTCCTGCCTCCTATCTAAAGGATGCAGTGAATTCAAAGCAAACAACAAAACCAAAAAGCTAAAGTGTTCCACACCTTTCCCTTAAATAAATATTTTCCTGACAGTTATCTTAGGATGAGCGTGGGAAACCATGGTGAAACACTGGGGGGAAGGCTGGGAAAGCTCTGCTCAAGCCCTTGTTCCAAGCCCTAGGAATATTCAGGGAAGGCAAGACTAAACTGAAAAGCAATGAATTGCCCCTTCCATCTAATAAGTTGTACATTAAGTGGTAGAGCCCATTCCTGTAGGAGCAGGGTACCTGGGATGTAAAATGAGCTCGGGGGGGCTGAAGAGAAGGTCAGTGTGGCCATACCAAGCTCCAGCCAAGGACTGTCACATTGGGGTGCTGCTCAGAGCCATCTGCATTTGCAGCCAGGAGATGCAAGAGCCTTGCCCGTGTTTTGTGGAGGGGGCTGAGGGATGCAGACTGTGTTAGACTGGTGAAGAGGAGGTGCAGTGCTGCTTGAATGGCCTCCTGCAGCTCTTTGAAAGGCTGACAGACTTCCCAACTCCAAGGAACACCACGCGATCAAACAGTGAGCAATAACAAATTACAGCTTGGGAGGTTTAAATAAGACATAAGGAAAAATTTGTCATGAGGAGGGTGGAGCAGCACTGGAAACACTCCTGGTTACCCAAGCTGTCATGGTATCTTTGTCCTCAGAGGCTTTTAAGTCTTGGCTAGACAAAGCGTTGGCTGACCTGACCTACTGTCAGCAATAGTCTTGCTATGAGTGGAAGGTTGGACTGAAGACTTTTAGAGATTGCTTCCAACCAGCATTTCTGTGATCTTATGATATCCAGTGTGGAATTTCCTTAAAATTATGTCATTAAAAATCGAGTCCTCAGAACTTGCCAGTCTCCATTACAAATCCCTTGTCCTGATTTCTCTTCTGCGGGTGTCTTTTTTCACCAATGCTGCCAAATCACATCTTACCCCCTCACAGGGTATGTCAACCAGTGCACTGATGTGAGGAGTAGCCCCTGTGCTTGCTGAAAAAAATACATTTGCAACCCAAAAAAGCATGGTTTTGCTTTTTGTGGTGTTCCCACCACCTTCTGCAAGTCCATTTGTCTGGCCGGTAGCCTGAAAAAGCTTTTTATCCCCAAACTTCTAATGACATTCTGAAATACTTCCTGGGTTTTTATTTGAGTCCTTGGTTACCAGCTTAATCCAAAGGAAAGACAACTCCAGATTTAACCAATGTCTGAAAATGAGAATGGATCACCTAATACCACTCTGTTATCAAGTCTTGTGGCAGGAGAATCTCACACCTTTTCAGTGAGATCACGATAAAGAAGGGAGACTGGAGTCTGTAGAGTTCTGGCTGCCAACTCTCATTACTGTAGCCATGAAGATGCAGCCACAGTAGGCCCCCATCCAAAGCTGAGCCAGACATATTTTACATAATAAGAAGATACTTTGAAATGTGAAGGCAGATAAGTGAAAAGCAAGTGGCAATCTGCTCCTTTTATTTATTTCATTTTTTTGTCACTGGCTATTTGCTTTCTGGGCTGGAATAATTTATTGTTCCTTTTCTGTCCAATCGGAGAGATAAATGAGGGTGAATTCTTCAATGAGCAAAACATACGTTTGGAAACATCATTTTAGTATCAAAATGAGATTTCCATAAGACCTTGCTGAATGAAGCTGTAGCAGTTAAGTCTCGATCCCTCACTAGGAAGGGAAGAGCAGCCAGAAGTTGCAAGGCTAAATCTCCTTGTAGTTCATCATCTTCCTTCTTTGTTATTTTTTTGTTTATAGAAAAAGCGAATTTATTGAGCACGGAAAAATACCAGATTGACAGCTCTGGAAAATAAAAATCTCTCTTAATCCAGAGTGCAGATGTGGCACAGTTGGGATGAATGCAAAATGCCTCCCTGAGATCCAAAGAAACCCCTGTGAGCCGTTTGGCAGAGGAGGGGCTCTTGCCCTGGCCCCTCTCCAGGGGCTTTCACAGGGCACAAGTGCAGCCGGTGCTGGAGGGATCCAAAGTCAGTTGTCCCTTTGCATTTCTCTGGGCCACTCGGTGCCAAGGGGAGTGTGGAGTAAGGGAGAGGGGAAGGAGGCCAAAATGAGGAGATTTATGCTCATTAAGAAGTCATTCTAGTCACCAAAGAGGCTGTCTGCAATTCACTGGGACAGAAATGGATGGACATTCAGAGTGAAACTCTCTTGGGAGGGTTGGCATCGTTTCTGGTTTCCCTAGAGACCATCCTGCCTTCAGCAGGAGGAAGCTGAGTTTTGACCTGAAAGCTGGAGAGCTTGGAAACCTCCACTCCAGGCTCTGGGGCTCAACACCTCTCCAGTCAGGAGCTGGTTAGTGCTGATTTACACAGACAGGAGGGTTCAGTGGCCACTAGCAAGGCACCATAACCTGATGCAGGAGTGGAGCACGAGCATCTGAGCCTTGACATAAACACACAAAGCTTCTGCCTGAGCTGGAATGTGGGAGTGAATGCTGGAGTGCAGGTGCCACCTCCCCTTGGCACTGCCTGTGTGCTGTTGCTGTGGGTCCAGCATCAACCAGCTGGTGTCTTTGCACCTGTACTGGCAGGGATGTGGTGCCCGGGCACCTCTGAGCCATGGGGAGTTAATGCATTGAAGAGCAGAAGATCCAAGCTCCTGCCCAGATTTTCCCCTTTACCCAACAACCCTGTAGCCTGGGGAGAGCTGTAGGTGGTTGAGAACTGGATTTGGTGGGCAGTCTTTATTTTGCATGCTTCAGGGGCACGCTGTTGTGTGTGGGGAAGGTTGTTTGTTTTGATTTGGCATTTTTTCTCTGAAGTATATGACTTTTTCATCAGGGTGAAAATCTGTCAAATGGCCATTTCAGACTGCCTAGAAATTATGAGGCTCTGGAATCTATTAAAGCATAAATGTCAAAAGAAAATTACTGCAGAGTTTGTCTGGCCTTTCTTGTTTTTACTCCTTGATGTTAACTCTCCTTGTTTGCTGATGTTTGCTTTTTGTGCAGGGGTTAAAGACCACAAAAAATCTTCTTAAAAAGATGCTGCAGTTATTAACTATTTTGACATGTCTGCAATGTGCAGGCTCTGTATGTGTGTGTATGTGTGTATATATATGTTTATATATTTGTGTATATATGTACCCTTTTCCATCAAGATAAACCTGCTTAGAAAAATCCTGTGGTTAAAAAAAAACAGGGAGACTGGATGCCAGAAACCCAGACCTAAATCATTCTTTTTTCTTTTTTTTCCCCTAGTGAATATTTCTGAATTATACTTGTAATGCACCATAACAACAAACAACATGTTTTCTTAAGTGTAAGTAGATTTGCTGTTGAGGAAGTCTGTGCCAAAGCTATTTTGGAGCAAGCAGATGTTAAGGGCCTAAACAAAACCCAAAGTGTGCACAGGCATTATGAGTCACATTTGCAGTCAGACTGAAGACAGAGCTTGTTAAATTCTCCAGCTTGTCTGTGAAAAGATGCCATGTGTGGGACTGTATTGAGTATGGCATCTGTACCAGCCCCTCCAAAGCTCAGCCTGTGATCCTTGCTTTGCTTTTAAAGCACTTTGTACTTCCAGTAGACAACTGAGGAGAGGGGTCAGGGCTCTGTTGGCTGGTGTGACTTGCCAGCTGGATTTCTGCTAGCCCTGAGGACACTGGCCAGACACTTGGACCAGACTAGGTGCCATCAGTGGCTGAGGGATGTCCCAGGTAGGAGATGAGCACTACCAGGAGAAGGTGCAGAGAGGTGGAATACATCCCTTCTCCTCAAATGCTTTCAATCATCCACATGGTCTCCTGGAGTTACTGGTATAACAACAGAATCATGGAATTGTAGGATCATTTCACAGATTCATAGATATTAGGGGTTGGAAGGGAACTAGAAGATCATCTAGTCCAACCCCTCTGCCTGAGCAGGATCACCTAGACCAAGTCACCCAGGAACAGATCCAGGCAGGTCTTAAGTGTCTCCAGAGATGGAGACTCCACAACCCCCCTGGGCAGCCTGTTCCAGAGCTCTGAACCACATCCCTCAGCATCACATCTATATGTCCTTTAAATCCCTCCAGGAATGGTGACTTCACCACTTCCCTGGACAGCCTGTTCTGGAAATACTGGGAAAGTGATCTGAACAGGCAAAAGAAAAGACATTGCAGAGTTTGATTATCTTGTGAGCCTTCCTTCATCCAGTTTCTTCCTGTAGAGATGTGATGAGGTTATTACATATTTCAATATTCAGACTCTTCTTGCAGCTTGAAACCAGTGGCCTGTGACCATCACCTATAGCTGGGGCTTGCAGACACTGCAGCCAGGAGTGGTGACCATCTGGAGGCACACAGGCTGGGAAAGCCTTGCTCCATCCACAGATGGCTGTGAGGGGAGTAACCACAACACTGCAGAGAACCTCTTAGCACTCTGGGCTAGGACTTTACGAGCAAAATTAAACCCCAATGAAAACAAACAGCCCCTGGGTTAGTGAGCTGCTCCTTGGGTTTTGTGAATGGGGATGTGGGATGAGGATGCTGGAGAAAAGCAGGGTGGATATGGAGCTGTTTAGCATTCTCAGTAGCTAGGGGTCTTTTTCCTCTCATGGTTCAGTCAGTCACAACCTCAGGTTTCAACAGCTGGTTAGCCACATCCATTCCAGGGTTTATTATATTTTGTTTTTATTGTTATTTTGTAACCAGGAGGGCTGCAGAGGTTGCCAGAGTGCTACATCTCTGCAGACCTTGTGAGCCTCTGCTGCGTGAAGAGAGAAGGAAGGAGAAAGACACGTTTGAAACAACAAAAAAAACCCCAAAATAGGAAAGAAAAGAGATGGTATTTGCTGAGGAATGCTCCCCACAATGCTGAAGTTGCATAAGTGCTGTCTTTGTTTCAATCCAAAATCTGCTTTTTGGGTTGAAACAAGGCCACCACTAACAAGGCCAGGAAAGAAAATTCCTAATGGTTCGAAGTGAATTTAGGATTTTGATGGAGCATTTGATTCTGGGTATGGTTCATATAGCTGAAGAAACAGAAATACAGTCGCTCCACATCAGCCAATACATACAAAAGTGCCACGACACAGATGCAGCCCAGGCACCCTCACCACATGGCTGATGGAATGAAGGGGAACCCTATTCCTCCAAGAGCAAGGGAAATGATGAAGTGACAGATAGGGGAACTCAAAGGGAACCACACAAGGTACTTTGCAGCATTTGGGATGGATTTTGTAGTGAGATGGATTGATTACAGGCACTGGTATTGGGCCTTACAAATCCTCCATGGCAGTGAACCAGCCCGAGCTGAATTTGGCTTAGATAGTACATTATATAAACCTCTAAAGTTTGCTTGGAGTGTGTTTTCCTATCTGAGGTTTTCAACTCCCTTTAATTCCTTCATTTCCTTGGTCAGGTCCTGAACCATTCCCTGTTCCCTCTTTTAGCATTCATCACCCTGAGAAGCAGTTTGGGAGCAATGGGCAGCCTGTAGCAGTGAGTGTGATGGTTCTGCTCTACTTCTGTGTCTCTGGGCACCCTGCTGAGGCTCCAGGAGAGGAGAGAGTGAAACTGTTTGCCATGAAACACCAGTGCTGTGTCACACACATTCATTATTCAGCCTCATGTCTTCTCCAGCCACGGGCCCAACCTGGACCCACCCTGCCCCTTGAGCAAACTGTGTCTGTGAGGAGTCCTGCTTGTCAGAGATGGCTGTGTTGCCACTACCATGGTGCTACATCCATAGGAACTGGGTCGGATCCAACCCAGCCACCAGACAGGAGCTGGTGGTAAATATTCTGCATGTAAAGTGCAGTGACCTTTTCCCACATGTTTCTGGGCAGTTTGGGGCAGACAGGTATTTGGAGAACTTCCTGAGCTGGAGGCTCCATCTGCACCAGACAGGTCAGACCACTCCCAACGGTGAAAAATACTGGACAGCTTCATCCTGAAGTGTCTCTGAGCAGCCCAGGTTGGCTTTCCCAGCAGCTGTTAGTCCCATTACACCCACCACCTGAAAGCAGGGAAACACAGAAGGATAGAATGGAGAGAGAGCAGAAAACCTCTACCCATTGCTTTCATAAGCAATTCACCTTTTTTTTTCCTGTAGCAATAGTTCTTTCTGTCCCAGGTAATTGAGTTTGACACATCCTAGCCATGCTAACCTTCGGCTTTCAACGCAGCTCTCATACTGTGGTCAGTTCTTTTTTAGCAAGGCAAATACCATCTGCAGTTACAGTAGTGAAAAGAAAATCACATGGGCCATCAGTTCCTGTGCTCACAATAGTTGAGCTCAGGCAGAAATCCCAGCTTGAGGCTTTGACACCTTCTCCTGAAGCATCTTGAAGCAGCAAGTGCTGGAAGCAGGATAACAACCCTGCTGGGCCAAATCCTGCTCTAGTTAAGAGCAGGTCTCTGTGAGGCTTTTCCACCACAGAGTATTGTTGTGCTTACCACTTTGTTTTCCTCCCTCGTGGATCTAAACCTGTGTGACTGGCACTGGTTCCTTTTCATCCTTGGCTGTGCGGGCAGCTGTAGCAGGAGTAGGTCACAGAGGAAATGTGTGGCAGAGCCAGAAGTAGAAACCCAGCTGCCTTTACCCTAGTCACAGACAAGAGAGCCAAGCCCAGCTTTCTGTCTCACAAAAAAAAGAGCAGCCCAGAGGGGTTTGCATGGGTGGCAGATGAATTATTATTCAGTGTGTGTCCCAGTGCACAGATTTCTTGGACCACAAAGCCAAAAAGTGAGGATTCCCCGTTGCTTGGACTTTCCTCTGTGAAGTTTTGTGCCAATTTCTGCCTCAGTTTCCCCACCTAATATAAAGCCTGCTGGTCTTTCACTTCTTTTGCTCGGTCAGTTGAGATCTCTAGTTGAAAACTACTGAAGGTTCTTAACACTGGCACTTAGGGGTGGCATAGTGAGATTTGCTGGGTTTATTGCATGGGAGGGAATGTGCCTCTTCCTCTCCCACTTTGTGTCCTGACAGCTTGTGCCCTGCCCAGGAGGAGCATCATTTTATCATCAGCCACAGCAGAGGCTGCTCCCCTTGGACAGAGCCAGGTGGACTCAGAAGGTTCTGGCTGCCTCTGATGAGTGCCCTCAGATGACACTGGCAGATTGCCTTTCCTTAATCATCTAGAAAGGACTTGACAGTCTGTACTACAACTTTACAGGAACACAAGCTTGCAGGGATTTTTCCTGGATTAAATCAATCTTTTTAGAGGAATACCAGTCCTCTAGGACACTTGAGAATTGGGTTTTAAGTGTGTATGTATTTATTTGTATGTATTTATATGGTTCTCTTATTTCCACATGCCTCCCTCTGTGGAATAGTAATGATCCTGCAGATTGCCTGCTCTCATGCCCACCATGAAATGTTGATATATTAAAGTGCCTGAGCAAGATGCTGATGCCCTCCATCTTCTCCTCTGGGGAGAGAGCACAAGGAACCTGAACTTAATGGGGCAGCCAGCTGGTGTGCTGGTGTGAAGCCATTGCTTCCCCAAGGAGACAAGGTTACAGGCCTAACAAGTATCCAGCAGCAAAAAGTGGTTCTAAGAGTTTCTGGGTGGTAATATTAACACTTTGGAAATGGCTTAGAGGAAAGCCCTAAGTCCTCTTGGACCTGGCTTCTGCCTGGTCGAGAAACCGCAGAGCTCGGATGAACATTGTTCCAGCTGGAACAGAGCCTCCAAAATGCTCCATCCTGGAGAGGGGGAGAGGCAAAGGGGAGAAGTGAACACAAACAGGGAAGGCAAGATGGAAATACCAGAAGACTCGAAGCGAGGCATGAACCTCCTTTGCTCTCTGGATGCTGCCGAGCCACCCCTTTCACCTTGAGCTTTTCTCAAAAGGAAATGGGAAGGAATCCAAAGCTGGGCTTGGATCTTCACAGAAGTTCCCAAAGGGCATCTCTTCACATACAGACACACAGATCCATTTCCAGATCCCTGCCTTGCACTCCTCACGTGCTCAGGAATGTCTTGCAGGGTCGTGCCGTCAGCGTTTCCAGCAGAGTCCGTTCCTGTTCCCGTGCTTGCCAAGCAGTGTGTGGAGAGAGCCTGGAGAACACGGGTTTATTGAACCAGCAACACGAGCAGATAGGTTCCCCATTCCCTCCTCCTGTCTGCAATTCAAGCGGGCTCCTAGTCCTGGGGTATTATTCCTGGCTGAGAGGGAAGGTTTATGAGTCCCGTGCTACTGCTCTTGGCAGCTCATCATACTATTCCTGTAATAGTGCAGCACAGGTCTGGCCAGGGAGCAAAGCACAAAAGAAGATGGGGATTTGGGAGAAGCAAAAAATGCTTCAGGTCAGGAGCAGTGTACCATGAGAGGAGATGGAGGCATGTAGGTGTGGTGGACAGCTGAGCTCCTGCAAGCCTCCAGTTCATGGCCTGAGCTGAGGAGAGAAGCACAGAGAAGAACACAGCAATTTCTGGTCTATGATCCTGCTCTGGCAGGGGGGTTGGACTAGATGATCTTTTGTGGTCCCTTCCAGCCCCTGACATTTTATGATTCTATGAATTGGTTCTCTAACCATTTGGTCCAGATAAACCCCTTCCTTAGTATATCCATTTATAGTTATGGAAGTCCCTGCAAAAAAAAAAAAGCAAAAAAAACCCAAAACAATCAAAAACCCATGAGGCAAATTGTTTCCACTTGTACAGGACTTGAAGTACTAGGATTTAGGTACAGCCAAGAAGAGTCAGGTTTGGCCTCAGTGAAGTCTTTTCTATCAGGAGAAGGGGATTAGATTGGGCAAGATGTTGAGCTTCCACCATGAAATGTTTTTCAGGGGAGATGAGGCTTGTATCTGTCAAGATCTGGATTCTTTTCTGTGATTCCCTATTATACCTAAACATCTCTCTGCAGATCCCAGGAGACTTAAACCTTAGGCTGCCAGCAGATGTCGTGATGATGGCTCCCACAACAGCAGAAGATGGGTGATTAGGTGATACACACCTAGATAACCCTAACAGACCATTCTCCACCATCCCAGCAGATCTGGCTGGAGTAGAGGGAGGTGATTGCATGGGAACACTTGAACCAGTCAGGCATCAATTTTTCCTACCCAGCCTGCAGCACTGATCTAGGCTGCCCAGCCTCTCCCCTTCCACTGTTACAGCTTCTGGTGCCTCTGCAGAAAGTCTAGAGCAAAAATAACCTCTAGACAATTGTGTGCATGTGTATGGGGGAGGAAATCCTTCCTGATCCTGAATGCATCTGAAGTCCTGAGACAGAAGGGTTTGTTATATCCATTCCCTGCAAGCAGGGCCAGGATTAAGACAGAGAATGTTGGAGTTAAGTGCAAATAGCCCCCTTCTTCTTAGCCCCCTGAAAGATGACAAGGAAAACACAGTCATTTCAGTGGCAAGAGGGGCCATGCTGATCATTCAGCATCAACTGCACCAACTGTGGTTAAAAATGTGCCCTCTTAAGAAGGTATCAGCTCCTTGGCTTTATTTCTTGATGTTAAATACACAAGACAGTAACTGCCTGGCCATTCAGATTAGCTGCACATGTCATGCAGAATGGCAGCCTGAGACATTTCCCCCCCAAGCCTTAGTCAGCCCCCGTAGCCCCTGAGTCTTACCCTCTGCAACTGGCATCATCCAGAAACACTCCTGTGATTGCTCCTCTGAAGAATCATTCCTGTGATTGCTGCTCTGAAGAATCACTTCTGTGATTGCTGCTCTGAAATCACTCCTGTGATTGCTGCTCTGAAGAATCTGGCCCTGACTTTGTTGCCTGTCAGATGCAAGTTGAGTTTCTGCTTTGAATAACACAAGAGGGAACAGGATTCTGCAACCCAGGCCAGTCAAAAGTGTTACCAGCAGAGGTCTTAAAGCTTCAGCTGTCTCCCCCCCAAACCTCTGCTCTGTGTCTTTGGGAAGGAAGCCTGACATCCTGAACGTCTGTTTTATAAAAGGGGTTTGCCTGGGAATAATCCTGTGAACTTGTGTGGCTTTCATGGTCATTAAATCCACAGCACCCTTGTGTATTTGCAGAGCTGTAAAAATATGGTCAGATCAAAAGCATTAGATTTTGCCTTTGGATGAACGCTGAAGCCAGCACTTCAGGGAAAAAAGGAATGTTGGGTGTGCTCTGTGCAATCCTTGCTCCTTGTACAAGACACATGAGGAATATTCAGTAGGAATAGGAACAGCTTCTCCCCTCCAAATTTCCCCTTTCCTTTCCTTCCTTTCCTTCCTTCCTTCCTTCCTTCCTTCCTTCCTTCCTTCCTTCCTTCCTTCCTTCCTTCCTTCCTTC
>JAOEGS010011371.1:71803-119403 GCA_025447755.1 Corythornis vintsioides | reverse complement strand
CCTTCCTTCCTTCCTTCCTTCCTTCCTTCCTTCCTTCCTTCCTTCCTTCCCAGTTCCTACTCTCACTGACCACATCCTCCTTTTCCACCCATTGACCTCCTTTTCTATGGTTCCTGGGGCAGGCCTGTGGCACACAGGACTGGCACAGCTCTCCCCCATCACTGCATCCAGACTCCTCCTTTCTTCAGCAAGCAGGCTAATTTTTTTTTCATCATTCTATTAAAGTTATTAATATCAATTAAGCATGTATGATACCTAATTAGGCAACTAGGATAACAGTGACACTCAGAACACACCATAAAGCTGCCTCCTCCCCTCCCACATCTGAGCAAGAGAAATGAGGCAGGATCCCAGAGAAGAAAGGAGGGAAAGAAGAAACCTGGTGCTCTGCAGAAACTCCTGTGTTGCAGACACCTCAGGCTGAGCTTGGATTTTCCACCCTAAATCCCATTAAGCCCCTGATCCCTGGAGCAGGGATGACACTGTACCCCAGGGCAGTGGAGAGGCAGCTGGGCATGTGGAATCAAAGCTCTCCTGCTGGGTTCAGGTAATCCAGATGGGCACCAGTCCCTTGCGTTCACCAGCAGGCCTGGGGCGGGGGGGACGGTGCTCAATTATTTTACTGGATTGGAAGTACAAAAAGATTTTCAGAAGATCTAATAATGGCCATATTAATAACACATCTGGAGACAATGCCATAAATTAAGGGGCTGGATGCCTTTGGAGTGGGGCTCTTGTCCATGTGAACATTTCTCTGTTGCCTTTCTTCATCGGAGGGTAGTTTATGCGTTTGAAATAAAAATTAAACGACTTCCTGCTGGGAGAGAGGAGTGCAGAAACCACAAACATTCCAGTGACTTATCCTTCCCTTTACTGCACTAATGGGTGGTTGGCCATTAAAACCTCAAATCTCACTTCTGGCTGGGAGGAGGATTTGAAGCCATCCCTGTGGAGAAAGTCATGTCCATGCTGCCACCTCCACTTAGAGGTTGCTTCAGGGCATTTCCAAATGAAGAGCCCAATCCCAGGGCCAGGGGCATTTTGCCTGCATGGACTATGGGTCCTACATGTGCTGGGGGGTTCCACCTCCCAGATGAAGGTCTCTCCAGCAGCCACATGTACACGTGCCCATTTACATTCAGGCCACTTGGGGAGGACAGGTGATGTTAGGCTGATTTTGGGAATGTCTGAAGCCAATGCTCCAGGAAGTTTAGTTGCTCCAAAGACCCAGGGGCAGATCTAACCCCAGTGTTGCTGGGGAGTGGTGTGGGCTTGATATTTCAGGCTCTTTTTGCACTGGTAGCCAGGCTTCTTGTCTTGTAAACATTTCTTAGGAGCTGCAGTGGGTATCTGGTGGAAGACTGGCATGTTCCCTGTCTCCAAAACTTGTTCCATCTCACAAGATACCCATAGCCAACACCACTTCTTGACTCCTAATGGATCACGGGGTGGGAGGGATGTCTGTCCAGACAGCTATACTGCACGTGGGTGTATTTGATGTGCTGCCACCAAGTGCCTTCTGATCAGAAGCCAGCTGGGGATCTATAGAGTAATTTTGGCTTTATTTTCTAAGGCATCATTAACAACAAGTCTGGCTTGTGCTAGAGCTGGACCTTGCCTCCAGCTGGATGTGGGAGAAAGCAAAAATACAGGTGATGATGATGGCAAGATAGAAGTTATTTCAGGACAGACTTCCCCTGGGGCATCTTGTCTCTCTAAAGTGCATAGTTCCAGGGGAGAGAGCTGCTTGTCAGCTCCCAGCACAGGAAAGGCTTCAGTTTGAGTCTTGCTCGGGCAGCAGCCAGGCTGGCTGGAGATAATCCATGTGTAAGAGAAAGGTGGAAATCCCCTCAGCATCACAGCACAGTTCAGCTTGGAAGGCATCTCCAGTCCAATCTGGCAGTGAGAGCAGGACCAGCTTTGAAGTTCCAAGCCCTGTACTTGCTCCCTTGAGCATCTGAGCTCATCTCAGTCCCAGTTAAGCTGTGTTACCTTCCAAGCAGTGGCTGTGTGCTGTTGCTGTGGGTGTTCAGAGCAGTGGCTTGGGGTGTTCCAAGGCCAGGTCAGGCCCAGCAGCAGCTCAGCAGCGTGGCTGTGCATCTGCAAGAGGTCATCTCTGGGCTGGAGCAGCTGCAGCTGGAAGGGAATAAGAGAGCACAGAGACCGAGACCACCCCTGCCCGCCGGGGACTGGACTCAAACTGCCAACACAGAAAGAAAATGTGGAAGAGGAAAAGGGAAGACAAATTAACGTTCACAAAATCCCTGAGAAAGCTGGGAACAGAAAAAGAAATAAACAGAAACAGGCTTGGGGAGTCACGGGCCAGGAATTATCCAGTGGGTGAGGTCTGCTCTCCAGCGTGGCGTGCTCTGGCCATGTTCTTGCCCAGGAGTGCTGCCCTGGTGTCCTGCTTCCCAGTGCCCAGCTGTGCCAGTGGCCTCCAGGGAAACAGCAGGAGTTTCTGCTGGAGAAAGCCCATCTTATGCTCAAAAATGTCCTTCCTGTTTTTTTAGGAAGAGGCTAATGAGGTTGAACAAAGAGGAAAGGAGAGCATCATCCAGGGCAGCACTGGGCTGGGGCTCAGCAGAAGTGGTTTCTGACTCTGGCCAGGTGTGACCTCCCGTGCCTCAGTTTCCCCATCTCTAAAGGTCACACATAGGAGTCATTCCTGCATGTGGTTGCTCATGTCTGTAAGAGTTGTAGAGCATTGGAACAGACTCACCAGAGAGGTTGTGGAGTCTCCTGCTCTGCAGACTTTCCAGACCTGTCTGGATGCATTTCTGTGTGATCTGCTCTAGTTTTGTCCTGCTCTGACAGGGGAGTTGGACTCAATGATCTCCAGAGGTCCCTTCCAACCCCTCCCATTCTGTGATTCTGTGATTGATTCTGTGAGGTGGCTGCAGTCAGAAGCCAAAATCCCTTCGCCCTGAAATCTTCCAGCATGTCACTCACACACTGCTAGCAAACCTTCAATATTACCAGGCCTGGGTCATCTAAAGGGTTACAAAATCCTAACATAGTTGCTTAGGGTTTTCTTTTTATCGTTTTTCTTGTCCATGTTCCTATTTTTCTGGAGCATCTCCTCTGCCCCGGCAGCTCCCGCGGGCCGTGCTCTGAGCTCCACTCCAGGCAGATCCCCCCCTGGCTGCTGAGCCGCCCTCGCTCCAGCTTCACCCGCCCGGCTCCTCGTCTCTTCGGTGTGAGGCTGCAATGTGTGAGCCAGTAACTGTTCAAACACAGATGCTGCCTGTGTCAAGGAGGCTTTTCTCTCAGAAAGCACAGGCAAATATTGATCCACCATTGAGCCTGGAGAGCAGGCTGGAGCGGCGCGGTGACGCGTGATCGGGGCTGAAAGAGGTCCCAGGGCACGGGAATTGAGGATACTGAAGGGCCTTTTATTTGCTGATCGGGCAAAGCTTGATGTAGGTCTAATCCCCCCCGGCCAATGTGGTCATGGGGGTTTAGCTTTAACCAATTTCTAATTAAAAGTGTTTACAGATGAGCGCTTTATTTACCCGGCATTAATTATAAAGGGCTTTACTCTAGCGGGGAGCAAACGAGTTTCCTGTCTGCTGTAGCAAAAACCCTTGCTGAGCACTGGCTTTCCCCAGAAGGTCCATAATAAAGTTATTATAACGACAGTCTTTGTGATGAGATCCCGAGCAGATGGGAGCAGGAGAGGTGGGAGCATTTCCACAACACACGCACCCGCTGTCACAGGTTTCAGAGTCCTTGATTCCATGTTTTCTGCCTGGACTCCTGCCAGTCACCACTGAAGCTCTTCTGGGTCCAGAAGTCGTTAGTTTAAACCCCAGTGTAATCACGTATTAAGTTAGACATCTGTAAAAGGAAAGCAGGAGGATGTTGGCTGGGCTAAGATGCTCTCTCCGTGGCTGGAAAAGGGCTGGCTGCTCAGGGGGATGTGGGATCATGGCTCTGCAGGTCCGTGTGTGTCCATAATAAACAGCAGCTTGGACTGAGCCAAACAATAACTATTATTTCATGTTTATTCGCTTGTTTTTTGTTGTTTGTTTGAGCAAAGCCAAGTTTTCTCCTCTGTGCCATTCCCATTTTGACAGGATTTCTCAGAAAGAGAAAAGCCAGCTGGGAAATACTCATTGCAGAGCAACCCTTGGGTCTGAAAAAGAAGATTTAAAAATATTAACAAATATTTAACAATTTATTCCTTTATAATTATTTTCTCTCTGTATTTTTTCCCTGCACTTCTAGTAATATTTTATGGTATGTTGTAACAGCCTGTAATTCTATACACATTTGTAACAAAAAAAAAAAAAACCCAACAACTTTCAGAACTGCTGCTCTTGAGAAATTTCAGTTCCTGGGAATGCAGGCTCCAAGATGTTGACATTTCCCACACAATTTGCTGTTCTGGCAATTTTAGTGATAGCCACCACTGCGTGCAGAGCTGCTAACAGGGTACATGGGAATAAGAGATCAGGTGGTAAGAGGCAGCCTCAGCCTCCTCTCTTTACACTGCTGTCCGTTGATTTATTAAATAGGGAGTTTGCTTGGACTTTTTGTCCCTTTGTCAGACTTGCCGGTTAAAGTTCGTCCTTTACCTGGTAAACAGATGATTTCTTTAAAATTCAAAAGAGAAAATCCAGATATCAGAGCTGAGAAGTGACACAGAAAAAAATAAAGATAAATTCTCTGCATTTATTGCAAATGTTTATACTGAATTCTGAAAATGAAATATGATATAATGCCCAGATAATAAAATAGTTACTTGTTTCCTTGTGAGTGTAGTGTTGTGATTCAGAAGGATTTCTTTACAGTAGTGAGGAGCATTCATAAAACCACTGAATCACAGAGTGTTTGGGGTTGGAAGGGATCTCTGGAGATCATTGAGTCCAACCCCCCTGCCAGAGCAGGGTCACCCAGGGCAGGGCACACAGGAACAGACCAGATGGGGTTGGAAAGGCTCCAGAGAAGGCCATCCTTTGGGTACAGTCATGTTCCAGGCTGGTGCCCTGTCTGCAGTGAGCCTGCCTGGCCAAACCCTATTCATGCCAAATTATACTTCAGGGAAATCTTTACCTTTGGCTCTGATATTGTAACTTATTGAATGCTGCAGAGAAAATTGCCACGTGGACCTTCTAAAAATACCTGCCTCTGTCTTAACAGTTGTGCAGAACTTCAAAAGGTTTATTGGTGGGGACTGGGAGATTAATTTCTGTTAAAGATGCAATTTCCTTATTTAAAATAAATATATATATAATATAAATGGTGCCGTAAAAGGCAAGTTAAAAAGAAGGAGGAATCATATGAATTCACCCCAGCAGGTGACAGATCTGACTTGGTCCTGTGTCACCCTGGCATCTACTGTGAGGCCTTAGAAATGACCTGAATTGCAGAGAGTTGGTAATTGTCCATTTCTCTACAATAACTCCTTCTGGAGAGCTGAATTGTGACTCCAGTATTCCTAGGAGCAGCAGCTGGGTACCAGCATGAGTTTGGAAGCCAAGTAGGTGTCAGTGGGGCTTGAGGTGGGGCTGTGCTGGGCTCTAGCTCCAAATGGCAAGGGAGCTCTGTTTGGCAGGTTGTCCTCAGAAGGTTTAAACCTGGTCTGTAAGGGACAGAACAACATCCAGCTACCCATCCCGTGCCAGGAGCAGCCAGGCTGGTCTCTGGCTTGGTGAGTGAGACAATTCTGAGCCTCTTGCAGTGGCAACAGGACAGCACAGGGTCCAGCAGGGGTGGTGAGAGCACCTTTCCTCCAGGCAAGTCCTTGGTGTGATGCCAGCAGCTCAGGATGCTTTACTTTTACCTCCATAGTAGCCAAGGCAGCTTGGCTTCTTTTAAGTGTGAGTGGGGCCTCCAGACCCCTGGTGAGCAAAAATCCCCAACCTCTAATCCCACCTTCCTTCAGCTGCTGTTCAGTGGTTTTAATCTGAGTCCCTTTAACCCATACGAGCCTGTGGGTCTTCAAGACTTTTCCTGATATTCTCAGTCTTTCACTGTGAGACCCCAGTGAAAAATCATTTCGCATCCAGGCCCATCGTACAGCCCAAGTGTTGTCTGAAAGTAGCAGGGTTTCCCTGGCCACCCTGCACTGCCTCCCCTCCTCCCTCTCAGTCCATGATTTCATTTAGAATGACGGTGAAAGATGTGAAAGAAGATACTCACAGCAAGATGTAAAGCCCTCCAGTCTGTCAGCAGGCCTCAGAAAAAACAACACAGAAGACCATGATGGGCAGGAGTATTGTAACCTGAGAATGGACAGACTCAGTATCTTCAAAAGGAGGAGTTGGTTTTAGGAAGCAGAGAGAAGTTGGATACTCCAAGGTTTTGTTATCAGGAACACTCCCGGGTGATGGCAGCACTGAGATCTTGGCTTCACCCAGGAACCAGCCCTCTTCATTCTGCAGAACCAACCTGGAAAGTTGAAGAGCTTCATAATGTTTTACATTTTGACAGCACTTCTTCAGTTCAGACACCACCTAGGGCATGAATAAATGAGCCCTCCTGCCATCCTTGTTGTGAGCAGAACGACATGGCAAATGGATTTTCCAATTTCTTGAGGTTTTGGGAAGCGAGCAGAAGAAATTTTGTTCCGTCTTGGAACAAAAAAAAGCAGAATTGTTTTGGATCATTTGAAACATTCTCAATATATTTAAAGCACTTCATTCAGATTTCAACCCCTTATAATTTAATAGAAAGTAGAGTCTATTTTAAAGAAAGTAATTTTGCAGGAAGAAACCAAACTTCTCAGTGGAAGTATGGAAACAGACCATTTGAATCTTAAAAAAAATATTTCCCTGAATTTTTCCAGTAAAGAAATATTTTCATAATGACTATGATTTTATTTTTAAACTGTTTAATTAAAACAAGAATTTTTCTGAAGAAAAGTAGACATCCAGTTGATACCTTGTGCCAGCTCTGTCTGGTTCTTGTCCTCTCAGGCTGTTCCTCATCTTACCGGATCCAATTCACAACTGTGGCCAAGAAGAATCCCTTGGTTTTCCCTTTTTTTTTTTCCCCAGGGAAGCATCTTGCAGAGCCACCTCAGTTTAAGAGGGTCTCCTGAGATGTCCCATTTCCCAGAGAACAGCCTCAAGCATCGGCCAGTGTCTGTTGAAATTCCCTCGTTGGCTTCAGAATATTTTATGATGGAAATGTAATGAAAACTGATGCATTTCCATGGAAATTTTCCAATTTGAACCAATTGGTATTTTCTAACAAAGAACATTTTGTCAAAAAAAAACATTCCCGTCCAGTTCTCCAGCCTCCTACCTCAATTAGGTCTTTAAACTCCACAGACACAAACACCACGTGTGTGACTGGATAACGGCATTTCAGCAGTCTGGGAAGGAGATGAAATCTGAAAAAAACAAGCTGAGGGGAGAAGAGGGAGATGGCTGCTCATTTCTGAATGAGCTGGGGGGACACGTTCTGAGCCCTGCAGCCCCGGCCACCCCAGATCTGTGCAGCTTCACGTGCCCCTTTCCCATCAGAGACCTCACCCGGGGAGATTTATGGAGTTGCCCAGAGATGGGTCTGCGTTGTAACTAAAGGCAAATTAGCTGGCAGTGTGTTAGCACATATTTCACTCGTGTCAGGGTGTAATAATGAACCTTGTATCAAAGTCTGCAACACCATCTGAGTTTTATACGCCCCATTTCCTACATGTTTTGAACAGTGGAACCAATTTATAACGTAATGATTTTTCCATACATAATTTCTTTCTTATGATTTCCATAACTCGGGGAGTTTTTACTACAAGGAGGGGCTGAAGGCAGCAGCCTCGTAAAGGATATGAAAAGAGGACTGGCTAAAAGTGTCTCATAAAAAAAACCAACCCAGCTCGAGTGATTTGCTAGTGACTCTCTGTGGGTTTGCTTGTGCCTGGAGTTTCGGACCACGCGAGGAACCAGCATCCTGAGTTTCCAGCCACCTTCACACCCTGCAGCCTTTCACACCAGGCTGCTCGGAGACGGGAAAGTGGGGATGGGTGGGCCAGGAGGGAAGGGGGAGCTTGGCTACCTTTGCTTATTCCCTCGCCAACGGGGAGGAATAGAAATGTACTCCTGGTTTAAGCCAATCCGAGGGTGCGTTGATGAAGTGGTTGGACAAGCTCAGCCAGCGGCACCAGGATGTGTCTCCGTCTTCTCCTGGGCTCCATCTCCTGTCAAACAGCAAAATAAGCTGTAAAAGCAGCTGGGGATGAAAAGGAGGTTGGAGATGTTGTTTGCTGTGTCACCTCGCCAGGTACTGTTAATACAGGAGCCAGATGGTCTTCGTGGTGCTGGGCAGCAGGATGAGGTGGGCAGGGAGGGCTCAAACTGACTCCTCTGCTTGGCATCCCCTTGTGAACATCTTGGGGTCAGTGGATACAAACCCACTGTGTTTAGGCAGGGGAGGTGATTTAGCTCTGAAAACTCACTGGGTGGTCAAAGGACATCCTTTGCTCTCTAAAGAAATACAGAAAAGAAGGGGAAAACCCCCAAATATTTGTTTCAGGCCTTGCAAGGCAAAGCCTTCCCGTTTTCGTTTCCAATTGGAAATGAGGCATTGAGAGGTGATTTACTTGAAGCAAGTGTAGAAAAGGAAAACATTCAACACTGAACTACTTCAGTTTAGGCTTGAACCAAAAAAGTGTAGTTTGACCCAGGTGAAAATTACGCTTATGTTTTAATTTCACTGAGGCTCCCCTGTAAGTCTCCTTCAGCCTGGGTTGGACCAGAACACTCTGTTGATTTCCACCTCTTTCCAGCCTCAAATGGAAAAAGCAGGGCTTTGTCTGTGAGCCTCCATATCTGCTGCTGAGCTGATGCTGCACGTCCACCATCCTTGCTCTCTGCTGGGCACTGTGTACCCAGAGCTTTTCAGACATTGCCAGTGAGCTGCCTCACCCCCCACCTTGCTGTCCTTTCTTCCCAGACCCCAGTCCCATGTGCAGTATTACAAAATCCCTGCAAAAGCAGAATCCAAGCCACTCCCAGAGTACCACTTTGCTTTGGGAACATGGTCCTGCCCCTTTCAAACCTGCAGTGATGCCAGTGAGAAACTTTCAGAGCTACACACTTTATTCCTCCTCCACACCTCAGGATGGGGTTAGTTGGAAGCAGGTGCTTAGTTGGCAGCAGGTGCTTAGTTGGCTGGCGCAGGTTTTTTGCCCAGTGCCTCCATCCTTGTGTAGGAGAATGCTGAGGGATCAGGGAGAAGCAGGGGGGAGTCAGTGAAGAATAGGGAGCACCTGGCCTGAGAAAAAAGTTTCATAAATCTGTGACATTAAATCTCTTGATCTGTATCCTCCATAGCTCAGCAGGATCATTTCCACCGTGAGCCCAAGTTCATAGAATCATAGAAAGTTCACCTGGAGAATTAACTTTTTCCTCTCTTTATTTGATAAGCTTCCCTATATACACATAATCTGAAAATAAAAAGTAATAATAAATGGAAGGGCACCATTTATTTCTCTGCAGAACTCCCCTGGTCCTGGTGACAATATATCAGAAGAGTATCCTGCCTGTACTTCAATCTAATCTTGTCACAGGTAGAAGTTAAGGAATTGCCCACCTGGCACATCAGATGATGCAAGTTCTGCCCACACTAAAAAGCATCCCAGGAAACAAAATAACCAAGTGACAGACAAGAAAACATAAATATTGCTTCCTGTTGCTTTCCCCCTTTCTTATTTCCAAAGTTTCTTTTGCTAGAGGGAAGATTTTGATCCAGGTTCTGGAATTAGGTTCTTTATTCAATTAGGCTGAAATCAAATGCTGATAGGAAGCAGATTTTGGGTGTGGATGCAGGCACAGAGGGATGGTGATTTGCTCTGGAAGCCACTGGAGCTGCAGCTCTGCTCGAGTGGGACTGAAGCCCTTCCAGATCCCTTGTGATGGGTGAGTAAAAGCAAAAATGCCTTAGAGAAAAGACAGGGTCTGAAGTGCTCTCCTGTGCTCCGTTTAGAGGTGGCTGTGGGCAGGGTGCCCGTGGCAGTTGGATCTTCCTCTGGATGGGGAAATCTGCCTGGTGCTCAGGTCCTTTGCCTAGCAATGTATTAGTTTTAATCTGGAGTAATTAGTGTTGTGGGTTCCCGCCACGTGACTTCAGTCTCAGCTGGATAAACAGCATGAATCACTTTCCCCTTTCAAAGCCTCTCAGCTGCTCAGTTCCAAATACCCATTTAATCTGACTTTATAAGTTAATAAATCACTCAGGATAATTAAGATTAGCTCGGTGTGCCAGCAGAGCACAGGGGGGAAGGCAAATGAATTGATTCACTCCTGTGTCTTATAAACCCGTTAGCAGCACAACTGTCTCTCCTGGGGTGCTTGGAGCCCAGCCCTGGGGTGTTTGCTGGGGTGAAGGTGGGATCATCTGCAGGCTGCTGGCTGGCTGCTGAGTGAGGGGGTGTCCTGGGGATCAGAGATAGCTGTGGCTCTTGGCAGGCTGCAGAGTGTGCTGAAGGGGAGGAAAGCACTGGGCTCATGCTGGTCGCAGATGTGCCCAGAAACCTGGATTTTAGGCTTAAAGTTAGGAAGGGCTCTGTATCTGCCCTGCATTTAGGAGCTAATGCAGTTGAACTTGCAGTTGAAGTGCCTCTCTCAGTGTGCTGGGAGGAGGAGGTGCAGGTGGAGGTGTGTCTAGCCCATGTGCCTACCATCCAGGGTGCATTTGCTTGTTGCTGAACACAGGAGGGGCCTGGATAGGTCATCCCATGAGTCCATGCTGTGTTTGTGCAGAGCTGGTGGGGCTGCCTATCCCTGATTCAAACCCATTCTTTCCTGGCAGGATATGGGTGAACTGGCTATGAGGGCTTATCCATTTCGTAGCTATCCTGAAGTCCAGAGGCATTTGCAGAGTAATGTTGAGGTTCTGGAGAACACTGCCAGGGGTTTTTGAGTTACTTGAGCTGCTCTGATATACAGATTTTCCTCCTGTATTTTAGAGAAGATGGTGTGAGTATGTGTCTTCTGGGAAAGCCGTGTGCACCTTGAGCCCTGGCAATAGCAGCCAACCCATTGTCAAGCAGGACTTGTCAGTCAGTGGCTCTTTGCCTTCTCTTACCCTGCAGTTGGTGCCTCCTTTGGCCAAAGGCTTTTGGGAGGGAACATAATGTGGCCTTGAACTCTGCCCTCTGTGTTAATATGATGCTTTATGGTGGACAGCCTTGGGCAGCTGATGGTTTGTTTTTCAGAGATGCTCTGCACCCTACTTTGGCTCAAGCTGTAACTGGTGTCACAGCTCGTGCCTCTGGCCTGGTGTCTGCCTCTTATCTCCAGCCCCAAAAGCTGTGGGTGCAAAGTCATAGGTCATTTTTCAGTCCCAAACCTTTTCCCTGGATGTCATAACTCCCTTGTTTCTACCCCCTGCTTTTTGGCTTTGCTGGGAGCAGAGATTTATACACAGGAAATGGAGAATATGACATTTTGTTTGTGCCTCTGTGTATGTGTAATACCTTTAATATGAAACTAGTTGCCACTTAATTACAGAGGCTCAAGCCCTCCATTCAGTGTGTTGTGTGCAATTTATGAGTCTCGGGTCTCCCAGACACACGGTGCAGCCGTGTGGCAACACTTGGTGACTAACATTCCTTTTTAATTTAATTTCCTTACATAAATAGCTTCATTAATGATCAGTTATTTGGGCAGAGAAAATACTATTTGCATAGGTCAGGCTAAGCTGTTGAATTTAGGACCTGGCTACTGTTACAGCTGAGAGCAGCACCAGACCTCAGCATCACCCTCCTGTTCAGTGGTTTGCTTCCACCTTCAGACCAGGAGTCTCTGTGGTGAAGGGGATGGACTGACTTCAGAGTTAATTCAGTGTGCAAGGCAGGATTGGAGCTTTTATGGGAGCAATTCTAAGGAGAATGTTTTCAATGTTACAGTCAAGATCGACCCTTTGCTGGGGTCTCCAATTTGTTCATTTTTATCTCTGATAAAAAAGTTCCCTTGCCTGCAAAGTTGGTTCACACAGCACCTAGAAAATCAATTCCTGTCTTTGAACCTCCAGTTTTACATCTGGAAACAATTGGAAATCAATGAGATGTTGCTGAACTCCTTGGGAAGCTCCTGTCAGTCACCTGTAGGCACTGCTAGGCTTTCCCTGAGCATGGGGTGTGAATGTGCTGGGGCTCACAGGACTCAGCTCCCAGGCTTCAAGCAGCAAAAGGGAGGGAGAAGCCCTGGAAATGGGCTGAGCAGCAGCATTTCTTTTCATTCCCAGGTTTGTAATGCATAACACTGCAGAGCTGCTGTCAAAATACCTACTCAGTCTGCAAAGGCTGATTAGACCAACATTCCTAACAGATCATGGTAAAATTATCTTCAGGCTCTTACATTAGAGAGCTTTTCCCTGATACCACATTAACCTACTCCTTTCACACGAGCAGAAATATAATTCACACATCAAAATAATGTAAACATCATTTTCTGAAGTAGACAAGATTTCCCTCACCCCCCCAAAATGCCACCACATTGCCAGCCTCCAGGCTTCCAGCTCCTGCCAGCATTACAAAACAGTGCCAGAAAGGTGAATATTGCTGTGGCTTTGGCATTTCCAGGCTATCTCCAAGAGATTGTGCTGTTAAAAGTATATTCCAGGAAAGCTGGAGGAAAGATGAACGTTTACATTGCTCAGCTCTCGTACGTGTGGTTGCCTAAATGTTTGTAAGTGGTATAAACACTCTTGGTCCAGGATGGAAGCCAAATCCGAGCTGTCTACAGGTAGGACAGAGCACTCTCAGTGGACACACTGGTATATCATGATCTGTTCTGTAGAAGCATCTGATTTTTATTACTCTCTGAGACAGGAGATCAGGCTCGTGGGACTATCACCCTGAACGTGTGCAAGGCATCGCTGGGAACGGCTGCTCTTAAACCCTGGCCAAGTGTAAATCTTCCCAAACCCTCTCGAGATGGGTGGTCTTGCTTGTTGGACACAGGCTTTTGCTTTTCAGCAGGGAAGGGGTTGAGTGATGATTATCTCTCACTTTTTCCCATTCCCTTTCTTTTAGTGATAAATAAAAGGAGCCTTGCTTGAAGTGATTGCTTTTTAATGATGCGTGTCAGACGTCAAATGCTCCTGTTTGAAAAGGGCATGTAACGTAGCAAGCTGTTGGAGTTTCATTCCCAAATCATCACCATTCCCTCTATCAGCATAGGAATAAATGAGTTCTTGTTGCCTGTGGAGGCTGGGGGCCTTATCTTGCCTGACTATTACCTGCTTGTTCTCTGTGTGAGGAAAAGGGATATAAAAAGCAGACACCTCCCCCCAACATTTTTTTTTTCTGATTTCCATGTGACCTCCGAGTAGGAAATCTGTGTGATCCCTGAATACCTGTCCAAGGAATTGCATTTCTGTGAGGCTCATAACACCATTAATAACTGTGCTAGCTCCCTGTGGGGTCCCAGCTGTAGACTGGGTACTGCTGACCTAAAGAACGGGTTGAACAGTTGGGAGAGGGAAACCTCCGAGGCAGCTGAGACTGTGGAGGAGCCCTGAGTTGGTCTTTCTGTTGCCTCGAGGTTGTTCACATGGACGCCAGTGACTGAGAGCTTGTTAGTGCTCGTTGGCATTGCCAGGCTGTGGTAAGCATGTATGAAAATGGGTTAGTTGGAAGTGCTGTTGGAGGAGGATGAAATGCTGCAGCTGAGGGCAGGAGGTGAAGGCTACCTGGGGAGGTTAATACCAGGTATGGATTTGCCTTGGCAATTACCCTGTGCTGCAGGTGGAAGATAAGCCTGGGCTTGATTTGACCCGTGAGCTATTTGGAGAGCAGGTCGTGGAAGACACCAAGGCAAAGAGACAAAAATGTGCTCTACCCCTTCATCCTTTGCATTCAGTGCACAGCCTCCCAGAAACCAGGATGCTTTCCAATGCCTTATCCAGTCCAATTGGAAATGACCCGAGCACTGAACCAGCACTTCCCCTGGCAGCTTGTTAGGATGTTTTCTCCTCCTATCCAACTCTTATTTCTCATTTCTTTATTTCAGCTCATTACTTCTTTTTGCCTGGTTGAGGGCAATTGTGTTTCACCATCGAGCAGCCCACAGCAATCAGGGCTGCAGTCATGTACCATTAATCCCTGGAGCACAGCATTACTTGTTCACCCTGCTGCATGCCCCAGGAGAGGGTGAATGATTGACACTGATCATAAATGCTTACAGTGTTAATTCTTCAATGTCTTGCTAATTTTAATTTGCTCAGTTCAGGTTGGGAGGGGTGTGATAACAGATGCTGGACAGAGAACTGCCCCTTGTCTGCTGCTTATCACTGCTGGAAACATGCCTTTCCTAGCGTAGCTTGCACAGCCCCAAGGCACAGAACAAAAATGAAGGCTATTTTCGTATAAATAAACACCAAACTGCTCCGAGTTCTGCATCTTTGGTGGCCAAGAAAAGGGATCTGTGTGCTGGAATCTGCTCCATGAAGTAGGCATAACCTTTCTCATGCCCCTTATTATATGCAAGGGTTTTGCCTGGCTACTTCAACCTAACCTCATTTTCAGAAGGTCTTTATGCACTGAAACCCTTTCATTTTTCCTCCTCAGCCTTTGCCAAACACTTAGGCAGGTAGAGCATGTTAAGGCCACGAGCTGCACTGCACGAGATGGTGCTTGTACTCATTGTTCCTCTGTTGGAATGTGCTCTGAATTCCCCCAAAGAAGGTGGATACGTTGGATTCATCTGCTTCCTGAAAAGAAATCAAACACTAATTGCACAAAGCCACCTTTTTGGTTCATTTACAATGTCATGCACTTCTGGGAGAGAGTGGAGTGGGCTGTGTAGTCCAGGTGGAGATTGAGATACAGGTGATGAAATGGTAGAAGCTGGAGTGATCCCATTCCAGCTTTTGGCTTGAATTCATATCCCTCCAGGGCTTTCTTCGTGGCAGTTCTTAGCAGGTGGCTCTGTGATGCTGAATTCTCATATTCTCAGTGGTCCATGCCATGCTTCTTGGGCTCATCTCATGAGCACCCCACTTCAGACCTGGATTTCAACAGATTCATAGCCCCATCCAAGCCACCACATTGTTGCTAGTGTTTTGAATGAAGCAGTTAGAGTTGAATGTGTTTCCAGTGGGCAGTGATTAGCAGGAACTTCATCATGGTTTGATGGTTTGAGGTGAAATTCATTCCACTTGATGGCATGGTAGGGAAGATAAGCCCCCCTCATATGAGTAGAGAGAGCCTTCTGAGAGGTTCACAGAGAGGAGAACACAAACAAGTTCATAGCTGGCAAGCTGGCTAAAGAAATAATGTCTCCTGTCTCTATTTTTACTTCCAATTTACAACTAATCATAGATTTCCTTTGTATTTTTTAAAATACCCATTTTTAGCCTAATTACAGACAATAAATCAAACTCTAAAGTAAGCAAGAACATCTGACTGTCAGCAGCTGCAAGGGGGAAATGTGACAGCAAACTGGCCTGTCTATCCAAGCTTACTTTTAAAAAAATTATGTGTAAAAGGCGATGGGATGTGATGAGAGATGAATTCCACAGGTCAGCCTGTGCTTTCCTTTCCCTTTGAACAGCTTCTTGCAAGCACCAGGGGTAAAGAAAGCATTCTCTAGGAGCCAACCAGGGCAAGAAGGACACACTGGGCAACACTGACTTGTAGCTAATGGGGCTGCACAATTTCAGGAGGTCATTTTGTCACCTGGTGACTCCAGAAGAATCTGAAGATGGCTCTGATACTGTCAGAGAGGATGATGGAGCTGTTGGCATCACAGTGTCCCTTACATTGTGGTTACTGATGCACACGGTGGAATCCAGTGGAAATCTTGTGTTCCTGAGCCCACGTGGTAGTAAATTGTACTTAGTAAAACATGCAAACCAGATACTTACAAACCTGAGGGGAAAGACATGAAATATTCATGAAGTCTGTCTTATGAAAGAGGCTTATTCATAGATATATATAAATATATATATGCACGCTTTTGAAATCTTTTCAAACCAAATAAGACTTTCCCAGTCACCTTGCATAAAATAGGAAAGCAGATGACTTTGCTTCTACTTCTGTTATACAGTCCTCAGGAGACTGAAAGAGCTCTGGAAAAGGAGCCTCTGGTGCTCTGCCACCTTTTAAAGATCTGTGCCTTTCTTCTGGCTCTGCTGGTGTTTCAGCAGAGCAGCTGCTCTGGGGGAAATCACTTGCTGCTGCCTTGATCTAATAAATCATTCACCCTTTATAATTTATCACCTTCTTTGCAAAAATAATGCAGAACTGTTCAAATGCATCAAGGGATGAAGCTTTAAAATGTTCTGGGAATAGCAATGGCAATGTTCACAGAATCACCAAATGGTTGGAAGGGACCTCTTGGAGATCATTGAGCCCAACCCCCCTGCCAGAGCAGGGTTCCAGGTGCAGCCCACACAGGAACAGATCCAGGTGGGTCTTGAAAGTCTCCAGAGAAGGAAAATCTCCACAACTCCTTCATTCCTCTGGTCCAGGATCAATCACACTCCCAAGTTTCTCCTCGTGTTGAGGTGGAACTTCCTGGGTTCCAGTTTGTGCCCATTGCCCCTCATCCTGTCACAGGGCACCACTGAACAGAGACTGGCCCCTTCTACTTGACACCCACCCTGCAGATATCTGTCAACATTCACCAGATTCCCTCTCAGGCTGCTCTTATCCAGGCTAAACAGCCCCAGGGCTCTCAGCCTTTCCTCACAACAGATCTTCCAGTCCCTTCATCATCCTCATAGTCTCTGCTGGACTCTCCAGTATTTCCCTGTCCCTCTTGATCTGGGGAGCCCAGAACTGGACATAATACTCCAGATGTGCTCTTACTAGTATTCAATAGAGGGGGAGGAACCTCCCTCAGCCTCCTGCTCACACTCTTCTTAATGCCTCCCAAGAGACTATTGGCCTTCCTAACCACAAAGGCCCATTGCTTTTTATGGATAACTTACAGTCCACCAGGACACCAAGGTCCCTCTCCATGGGGCTGCTTTCCATTGTGTCTACCCCCATCTGTACTGCTACATGGTGGTGTATTTGCTGTGCTGGAGAGCAGGCTGTGACCATGCACTCACTGCCAGCATCCCTGCCTTCTCCATCTGCACCAGGGAGCCTTGTTCCTGTCCCATCCTGCTGTGCCCGTGCTGGGGCTGTGCTGTAAATCAGGTTGATGTCTCCAGAATTCCCCAGTACAGCTGGGAAACTCCAGTAGAAAACATGTCCCAAAAATTGATGTGCCCAAGCTAATTCCTTTGCCAAGAGACAATCATCTTCTGTTGCTTGTGTTGCTTGGACTTGATCTGTCAATACATACTCTTAATTCTTTTCACCATCGTGAAATTCCTTTTGTAAACAAGAAAGAAAAAGAGGAGGGAGACAGGAGACTGTAAATAGTCACCAGAGGATTATTTAGGAGTTTTGTTTGATGCCTGAAAATTAATAGCTCTAAACTAGACTCTCACTTGCCTTTTAAAGCAAAGTCATGTGGTTTAGAAAACAGTCTTTAATTCTTATCCTTATTAAAACATAGGAGAATGTTTGGTGTTATGTTTGCCAAGGTAGCTTCAGCATTTTCATTTCTGGGAAATTCATAAGTAGAGTTGGCCAAATGCTCTCTGTATATTATGACAATGACAGAAATAGTAAGCAAGGAAGTGACATTGATGGTGACATTACTTTAATAGGCAAGAAACAGCTGATTTTGTTTCTTTTCATTCTGGAGTGGAATGCTGTTCTGCTCCCTTCCTTTGCTCTCCAAATGTCAGATACCAGTCTCCAAAAGGTCAAAGGATGGAGTGCCTATCAACATTTTCCTTCTTGATCAAAAGCCTAAGGGTCTCTTTTCCCTATTTGGCATTATCCGAGCCTGGAATGGGTTCCAACGCTTTGCCCTTTGCACTGTTGTCAGTGGTGGGAAACCCTTCCCACTTGTGGCTGTAGCAAAGATGCAGCAAGTAGTGGGATGGCTGTTCCTGCCCCAAATCTGAAAGTGTTTTCATTTGGGCAGAATTAGTAGTTTCAAGAAATCCAAAATGTTTGTTTCCAGTGCTTCAAAAACACACACACACACACCCCAAAAGCAAAACCAAACTCTACCAGGACTCCATCAGATGGAGATGTTTTCCTTGTGGTTTCTGTTTCAGTGAGAGGCCATCTGTCCCTTTCTGCTTTCTGTTGTTTCTGGAGAAAAAAAGTGTTTTGAATGAAGAATATGAAGCTCCTGTCATCAAAGTGTGTTCAACCTGACCTGGATGCAGTCCTGTGTCTCCAGAGATTTGGGAAAATCATAGCAAACTCTATTGGAGAGGTAAATACCTTGCCTCACCAGATGGGATCAGGGTATTAAGCATCATGACTGATGTGGCTTCAGAAGTGGATTTCCTTGTGCACCTCCTCATTAGCTGCCAGCAGGTACTTAGGCAGGGCTTTCAATGGCTGTGGTGATTTCCTTTCCCTCCCCAGGTATCTTCCATGCACATTCCAGTCCACGGGGTTAATATCTTCATCGTGTTTTATCTGTGGCCAAGTTTGGCAGCCAAACATTCACTCTCACCTGTTTCTTCATTTCTTTCACATGCACTCCTTGTACAGAGAAAATCTCGCTGGCAAAACCAGTGCCTGACATCACCGTGCCTGGGGTCTGTTTATTTATCCTTTCATCACCTAGTAAGTATCTAGGACAAACAATATTGAACTGAAAGACGTGTATGTACCTTTCATAACCTCTTCATTTTGTTTAAATGCCCCAGCCTTGGGCTGTATTTAACATGAAGCTCTGGGAACTGCATTCATAAACCAGATACTCAGCTGTTGTAAGTTACTGTAGCTGCATTACAGTCAGCGATACTGGGCTGATTTATAGTAGTTGACCTGTGCAGGAGCCAAGGAGAACACATATAAATGGCAGACATTTCAATAACTAAATTAAGCTTGGGAAAATGCAGGCTGGTTCCTTGGAAAATACTCCTAACCAGGTCTGTAAGTGCCTGGAACAGGTACCCAAGAGAAGTGTTGGAAAGTTTGCCTTTTGTGACTGTTGCAATGTGGCAGGGATGGAGCTAGGAGCTACCCAGCAATATATTAACCAGATGCTGCACATGCCTGGGTAGAGATCAGAGCCATAAAATGACTTCACTCCTGAGAAAAATGCTTAGCCTGAGACCTGGCCAGTTAGTGGGTATTTCTGCAGAGAGTCACAACATGCACTGCAACCACCTCCTGATGCTGCCCAGCAGAGCAGGTGACACCAGAAGCAGGAGATAAAGATTATCAAGCAATGTCTGGGCAAGGATCTGGATCCTTCAGCTTCCAGTGGCCACAAGCATGTTTATAGGCAGATACATAAACATTGTCCCCATCCCCACCTACCTTCTGATGGTGTGCAGCTCACCTCAGATGGAGGCCAGACTTGGATTAAATGTTGCTTTATGGACTTTTCTCTAGGGTGTAAGAGTTCAGACATCTATTGGCACAGCCTGTCAGCGTGCCCTGGCACTGTGCTCCACCACAGCTGGGTACAGCTGTCCACACAGCTCAGGTCAGTGCGTGGTGGTCACCCTCTGATGCATCACACGACACAGCTGTCGTTCCTTGGTGTGAGGTGAGGGTAAACCTGGTTTGTCCATCTTGCATGATGTCAGATCCCTCAGCCTGCTGCAGTTTCTTCTGCTATTTGGAATTCATACAAATTCAGAATTCACTTGTGCTGAACCCCATGTGTCTTATTCCAACATTGCTTTAGTTATAGGAACTGAATCCAGAAAAAGATGTGAGGACAACTGGAGGTAACTCCTTTGAGAAGTGAGTTTATATCCCTGTCCTGAGGCCTCTGTGCCCTATGAGTAAGATCCATGGCAGTCTTTCTCCCAGAGGTCATTTCACAGTCCTGCAGAACATTCTGCAGCACTGGCTTGGTGCTGGGAGGTTCTCTGCCTCACACCAGGCAGTGATTCCTTCCATCAAGATCTTTGCTGTAGTTGTGTGCATTTAAACCATTTGATGTGGCTGTCTGTCATCATTCCATCTTGCCAGGAGGCTTTTCTCATACTGATACCTTGTGTACCTGGTGTGTGTCCCAGGAGTGCTGCCAGAGTCTCCTGCTGCCTCATCACAACCTCCCAAGGTTTCTTCAAAGAGCATAGCTTCTTTGGTTTCACCATTAAACATGGCTGGGCTCTTGCTAGGAGGACCTGGGGCTTGTTTGCATTTTTCATGGCAGCATCTTCTGATGCCTGGGTTTCTTCAAAGGTCTGAGCCCTTCATGGTGCCCATCACATCCTTGTTCTGCAAGCTCAGTCTGAAGAGTGGCTTGTACAGGAGTTGAGCCCCCGGGCTGCTGTGCAGTTAGTAACTCAGGGTAAGCAGAGGGGTTCCGTCTGCCCTTCCTCACCCTGCTGTGGGTTGTTCCAAGGCCACGCTGGTTTCCATTCCTCCTCGCAGCCAGGCAGCACGCAGTCAAGTTCTGTAATAAAAAAAAATCACAGTGAAAAAGGACTGGGCTTTGTGAGCTTTAGGAAGTAAAGCAGAGAATAAAACACAGTCCATTAACCCGCCAGAAAAGATACATGGAAGAGACACAGGAATGAGTCCTAAACCTCCCTGCTAGAACATGAGAATTGTTTAGTTGTTTGGTTTTGTCATTTTGTTGGTTTTTTTCCTAAACTGATTTCCTTATGAATTATTTTTTTTTTACTGCAGAATAACTATCAAGAAAAAGTATGCTTTAGTTATTCGCACTGACCTTTTAAACTTCCAAGAGAACTGCATATTTTCAGAGGCCCCGTGTAGGGCCTATTAATAATTATGCACTCCCACTGAGCTCCATTGATTAGTTGGGGTCCTATTTCACACTGTAAAATGAAAAAGGGAAAAAAAAAGAAAAAAATAAAAAGGTCCCTGGTGTTTGTGTATGTTTTTTTTCTTTTTCTGCTCAGCTCTCTTCAGCTATAGATCAAGTTTTGCTGTTAGCACGAGTTTGTCCCCTATTGATGCGTTGCTGTGCTGAGGGCTCTGAAAACCAGGAAAAGGCAAGAGCAGATGGCAGGAAAAGGGGGAAAAGGTGTGATCTGTGGTCCAGCAGTGACAAGGGAGTTAAGCTGGTGTGATAAGGGATGATGTGAGTGACAAGAGCAGGCATCAGTACACGACAGCCCCGCTCGTGCCCACGCTTTCCATTGCTGCTCGCAAACGTGGCTTTGTGAATAAATCTACTTTCTTGGCAATGCTGCCTTAGTGCTTTAGTTTCATTAAAGAGCCTGGAAACACCCCAGTGGGTCAGGCTGAGATATATAATACTGCTAACACAGATTTGTTTCATAACCCACAAACTATTAAAAATATTAGTGTCCTCCTGGGAGTTTTCTTTAAAGATTCCCTTTCTCTTTCTCTCTCACTTCGAGAGCTGGGCTAAGACAGCCAGTAATAATGCAAAGCAAGCTCAATTTATTCAGCTAAAAAAAGTAGATAACACAGTATTTTACTACTTCTGAGCACTTTCTTCGTCTGAATGTTGCTTTGTGTTCCACTTCTTATCCAATGTAAACAGCCATAAAGGAGAGTTGCTGAGACAACATGTGGATATTTCAAAAGGTAGACTTTACCCGTCCAAAGGGAGATGACTTTTCCTTGGAAGTGAATTTAGTCTGGGACTTTGTAATGGGATATGTTGGTCCCTTCAAGATTGAGCAGGGAGCTCCAAGTCCCTTCAGGACTGAACAGATCTGTGTATGTGTTGGGGGTCTTTATTTCACCCATCTGACAAAGAAAACAATAACTGAAGGAAAAGTTAACGGTCCCTGGGGGAAGCTCAAGCAGTGAGTAGGTTTCAAGGTGTAGTAGCTTCCAAGGTGAGGGCTTTGAGATGCAGGGGAAGCAGGAGATCTCCTGGGACCAAGGACAAGAAGCTGGCCCCAGAACCCTCTCTCCTGTTAGCCAAGGTTGCTCAGGGACATGGAGGTCCTCACAGTTTCTTCTTGGTTGGGGAGGTGCCTACAGCTTGTGTTTTACTTTTGGTGCCAGAACTGTGTGTGAGAAGGAGTCTGGAAAGATGATGGAGATATTAAGAGAAAAGGAGCTCCAGGAGGTGCATCAGAGTTTGGCTTTGAGCTTTGTTTATGTAAGGTTTTGGGGTGTTGTTTGGACTTTGCCATTAGACAAGGAGAACAAGGAGCTCAGAGTTTGGGCTGTGGAAGCAGCCTGGCTGTCCAGAGCACTGGGCAGCATCATGGATGAACTGGAGCATCATCTGCTGGAGATGGGCAGAAAATCCTGTATTTCAGTAACTAAAAGTTCATTTCAAACATGGATTTGGATCTTCAGTTTGGCACGGTGAACTTTGGCTTTCCCCTTCACTTATCTCCTAGGAGAGTCAGAATTGGGTGGAAATTGTTACAAAGAGCTCTTCTTAAGCCGCTTCTGTTATTAATATCTGAGCACTGAGATCCCAGCAGCCACCAGAACTTCCCAGCCCATCATCCCCTTGTCATTCTGCTGCTCACTCACATAGGGCAGGCTACTCTGTCTAATTAAGGAAAATAAAGGGTGGAGGAAAAGTGCTTTTTCTTTTACAAAAAGGGGATGGAGCACAAAGAGAAGCAATAACTTGCCCAAAGTCACCCAGGGAGAGCTGGGAACTGTGTGGTAGCTCTTTCATCCCAGGCAGTATCCTACCCACAAGATAATCCAGTTTAGTTCTGCTGAAAAAGCAAAATTTATAAATATTTGCTTAAATCCTAGCTACTTTGCATAGCAACCTGATTCGGGTAAAGGTTTTTTATAGAAGATTGGCAAGTCAGAGCTTGCAATTTTTTCCTCTTTTTATTTTTTTTCTGGGCCGTTTGAAGAAAGTGTGAAGAAACTTCTGAACTGCCGAATCCAAATCTGAACCAAATTTTCCCCGCTTTGAACTCTGCTCATTGCAGACTGGAATAACATTCATCCCCATTTCACTGGGTATCCTTGCAGATGGAAGGAAATACAGTAGCGCTGTTTGACACAGAAGAAATTAGATTTACGTGAAATTCCCTTTCCCCGTGTCCCTCACTTTATTTCCAACAGACCTACAGTTAACAATCAGCAGTGTTTCGCTTTCAGACAGTGTGGTTTTCATTACAGAGGCTGAGGGAGTTGAAAACACTCCCCAAGCACACAGCCCACATCACATCCTACCCCAGGCCTTTTGATTTCCCTTCGCGGCACTAGCGTTACAGATGCTGTACAGAACGTGTGAGGGGGACGCTGCTTTTATTTGCCATCATTACAAGGAGGAAATCTATTTAGAGACATCTGTTCAGGCTCTTTGATTGCAGCTGAATGTGAGACACCTTTGATGAAGAGTTGGTTTTGGAGCAGGGTCGTGGCAGGCGTGCAAGGGGAGGGAACAGGGCACTGCACCGTGGCTCCTGCCTAACCAGCAGGTGTGGGCAGCAAGGCCTTACTGGGAGGGGGAGCTGAAGCTCTAACCTTGTCAGAGTTGTCTTTTCTTGGTGGGAAGTTCAGCTCTGCTTAGGTTTCCTTTGGGATCAGCTCTGCTCAGCACAGAGGAATCTCCATGTGGGGAGGGGTCTCCTGCACTGGAGGCTTCTCCCTGTGTGGCGATGCAGTGGTACCTCCACCTCTCCCCAGGAATCCCTTTTTTTTCCCCCCAGAAATAAGCAGGCAGAGTGTTTTTGGAAAGTGAAGGTGCTTTCCCCAGGAGCTGGGGGATTTTAGGAGGTGCTACTGAGCTGTGTGCCTTTTTCCAAACAAATGGCAACATTTCAAAGACAACACTGGGGATTTTGAGAAGCAAGGGAGGATTTTCAAGTATGATCCCTGTCTGTTGGCTTTCAGACCTGTGAAAATTTGGGTGAAATCTTGGAGCAGTTGTTTTCCTCGTCGAGTCTGAGATATATTCACACATTGGATTATAACTTGCAAGAGCCTGTTTCCAGAATAGCTCCTTACACGATGCCAAAACTCATAAGGATGAGTTATATGGGGTTTCTGGAAAGGCTTGTTCTGACTCTGCTTCTGCCCACCTATCTTGGCTATATTACTGTCAGTTACTGTCAGGCCCAAAGAAAGATCTTCGAGGTCACATGCTTTGTAAATACAGTTTAAAGCTTTTTCCTGTCTACTCAGTTTTAGAGTATATCACTGAAAGAATAAGTTCTGTCTTCATTTGCCTTCTCCATGTGGATTTCTGTAACTATAACGAGTTATATTTATGTAAATTCATTTTTAGGTTGGCATGCTACACACCACAGACGTCGTGTGACACGCATCAGCTTAGGACTTGGCACATTTACTGCTTCCTATGTGAAAACCATATAGCAACCTAAATAACTCACTTTTAGTGATGTGAGTCCATGGTAGGTGGCTAATGCCACACTCCTTTATAATCATTATAGGTAGAAAATTAGTCTTTGCAGTTAAAAAAAAAACCCACCTTAATTTTTGAAAATGCAGGATTAGAATAGAATTGATTTTTAGAATTATGCAAATCTAGGGTTGTGTCTTTAATTGCCACAGGTAGGATATACTGGGGGCATCATAATTCAGATGTTGCAGGGACTGAGGATGATCCAGCTCTTCATAAAGCTTCCTTTTATTCTCTGAAGTGTTAATCAAATATATAGTTGCTTATAAAAGCAGGGAAATCCTCAATGAAAATTTATAACCCCATTAAGTGGTTTCCGGGCCACTCCTTTACAGAAAATAAAGGATATCACACACTTCAGAATATATGCATGTAATATATAGACAGGCACATATATATGTCTGTATACATCCATAAATCAGTTCCATTAGAGCAAATCAGTGTAGGTTACAGCTTGCCCTGGAAAAGCCTCATCAGCAGAATGCCAGGCTGAATTATAGACCAGAGAAGATCCCTGGTGTTCTCTGTGCTAAATGCTTTATGGTGGAGTGAGGTCTTTGTCTCCAGTGTCAATACTCGGTGACATATCCCATACAGCTCATTTAAAAACTGGTATCAAAACTCATTGTGGGGTGGACAGCTGAGTTCTGGACAGTGCAGCTTGTTGGGGTTTTCTCTTTCTACCCAAACATGCCTGCTTTTCTGTGAGAAGTTGGATCCATATTGAAAGCCCATCGGCCAACCCTAATATTGTTCATTCCAAGAGACTTTGGTGGGTAGCCAAAGGATTAGGGATTTTTCAACAAAAGTGCAATATTTTCCATTAGAAAAATCCCCTATGATTTTCTGGGAAACTCTAGTACTTAGCTTCCCATGTATCTTCTTTGTCATCATTATCAGAAAGTAACTGGCATTTCTCGTTGACATTTTTAGCAAAGAATATTTATACTAGAAACAATGCAAATAAAAATACATTGGCAGAAACGAGTGACATTTACAGTATGATATAGTCCTGACATTTTTATGCCACCAGAGGGAATTCTGCCTGTTTGACGACTGATCCTGTCATTCCTCCATCATCCGGGTAGGACCTGTTCAACTCCATACAGCTACTTCACCAACATCCCCAGTCTGCTCTCCAGGGAAACTCGTGGCTGGAAAGGAGGTGAAACGAAGCCCAGTGCTGCAGATAATGAGCAGTGTTGTTGACTGACTGCACTCTGATGGACCTCAGTCACCACCTTGGGTAGGAGAGCAAGGCTTGAACCAGAAAGCTGATGTGCTGCTTAACATAGAACTAATAATTTCAGTTCAGAGGAATAATTAATTCCTACTGTCTGTGGAATAGGCACAGAGGGTCCTACAGGATGTTATTACTGCAGGGCTGTCCTGCTCCAGAGATGAAACTGCCCTTTGTGCCAACTCCTTGTGCTAGGTGTGTGTGCATGACTGCCTGCACTGGGTTTTGTTTGGTGGGTTTTCAGACATCCTTCATCCCTGTTGGAAAAAGGTTGAACAATTGAAGATGGAAAAAAGTGCAAAATGACTGAAACTTGGGAAAAATTTCTTACAGTGAGGAGCTCTATCTTGGTGTGCTGAGTTGGACGTGAGGAGGTGCCTCTCTGCCATGGCCAGGGACAAATACTGGGTGCCAAGTGACACTTGGGTGTACCCAAGAGCAACAAAACCACCACAGACAGCAGGAAATGGATGCTGGGGAAACTGATTTTAAAAGGCCCTGTTCTGGCAGCCTGTGTGGTTACCTGATCTCAGACAAGTCACCAAATGCAGGCCTGGGTTCTCAACCTCCTGATGAGATTTAGAGCAGGTTTGATTTTCATATTCAACCCAGTGCCTTCCTGGAAGAGGAAGGCATCCTCTGTATCTTTGGGAGGAGGGGTGTTGTCCTCAAGAACATATTGAAACACTCTGAGAACTTGTGATATTTGATGTTTAGGTTATTTCAGGTTTAAGCATCTGAAGGGAGGTCGGATCAAATAATCTGACAATCAATTATGACCTTAAATCTGTGAGTCTGGGAGGGAGGAGGGATGATCACCAAGGGAGAGCTTGGGTATCTAAATGCTTTGCTTATTTTTTCAAAGTACTGCAGCTGTTGCAGTGAAAAGATGCTGCCTCTTCTGACAAAGCTTGTCCTGCTTATAACCTTCCATGTAGTTTTGCAATGTTAACAGAAGATGAATGCTAGTGTTATTTCATCAAGACACAAACAGGTCAACACCAGTGGGATCTGAGCAGTGGTGAGAAGTGATCAATTAGATCTCATCTGCACAGTTTTCCTTAAAAATAAGGCGCACTGGTTGACACTGAGTGTGATTCACCTGCCTGTGTGAATTTTGATGGCAAATGAATGGCTTCATCTTTCGTTTCCCTAAAGCTTAGATATATCTGTGCTTTATTGATTAGATTTTTTAATATTTTTTTCCATTTTGACACAAAATATCTGCCTCTCTTCCAGTCCAGAGTTAGAACTGGACGTTGTTAGTGTATCGAACAATTTTGCTGTTACTGACATGAAAATCAGCAGGTTCAAAACACATTGTCTGTGGTCGTGCTTCTTTTTCTTCTCCAAGTTTTTGCTCCAGGAGAAATGTTGAAAACTTGCCTTCTTTGTTCTCAGCTTGGACTGGAGACAGGCTCCGTGCTTGGTCGCTGGCTGAGCAGAAATGTGGCTTCCTTGCGCTGCAGAACAAACAATAAAACGATGCTGACATCTCTGGATGAAAAGCCCTCCAGGTGAACAGATTCTAACAGTTGGAAAAAACTACAAGCTTGGAGTGGGAATTACAGTTCAGATCCATTTGGTGTGTCTGGTTACACGCAAAAAATACCCGACCCACCTTGTGTTTTGAAGCAACTGGCTCTGCTGCCCCTTCCTCTTGCCATGAAAGAGGTGAAGAGAGTTGCTGAGGAGGCAGGCAGAGGTGCATTATAGCTCTGCAGGTTTGGGGATTGGGAGTGCAAACAACATGGATTTTTTGAGGTCAGCTCATAACCAAGAGAGACTGGAAAGGGTTGTGCAAGTGGAAGAAAGGACCAGAAATGGGTCGGCCGAAGGCAGACTCCAGCCACACGTCATTTATCTGGGGTGCAAGAAATCTCTGATTTTTCCAGGGCTTGTGAACCTACCCACTCCAGTGAGACAAAACAGGAGACTGCAGGTTTCTGGATGAGATATTTCTGCTTGTTATCCAATGAAAGTCTAGGAAAAAAAAAGAGCCAGCATCCAATTTATGAAGCAACGAAGAAGGTAGGATCTAGAGTTGGGGGAGAAGGAGAGAGTGCTGGTTGAAAATAATTCCAACAAGGTCAAGAGTTGATGTTCCTTGGCAGGTGCTGAGGGTTGCAGGGCTTTATTTTCATGTTTCTCTAAACAGAGAGAACTACGTGTTCAGGCACAAATTTTCAGAGGAATTAGGTTTGCTGCTTGTGACTTGCACATGTTCTGGGGAGAAAATGATGAATAGATTGCAGGTTTCAAACTAGTTAGAGTAGCCAGGTAGTCATCAGAACAAGTACCCCTGTCAAAGCAAATTCCTCTAGCAAACCAAACTGTTTGCTCCATAAAACAACCCACAATTCCTAGTATGCTAAATATTATATCCCTTAGGAAAAAGAGAAATACAAACACAGGCAGGGAGGAATGCCACAGAAACTGTTTTGTTAGAGGGAGGTTTGATTTATCTTCCAATGCAGTGTTCTTGGATTTGTTGTTTATTTTGATAGGTTTTTGTGTTGATTTTTTTTTTTCCTTCTTGTGGTAATGGCGCATTTAGTTGGTTTTGTTTTCTACATGCCAGGTAGTAATGAAAATTAGCAATTTGTTAATCAGCATCATGGCCTTGGGCGCTAGAAACAGATGTAATAAATAATGCCAAAAGTTGTTTCGAAAACAAAGGAGGCTGATGGTGAGAACCTGGACTGAGGCAACTCTGCTGAACACAGTTGACTCATGTGGGAGGGGATGAAGCCCAACATTTCAGTCAAGTCTTGTCATCTCCCATCCCAGGCAGAAGGTAACAGGTTGGGTGAACTTTGCCAAGACTTGGCCTGAAATCTTATGAGTAACAGTTTGTGATGGAGAGCAAGATTATGTCCCTGAAAGCTGTCCATGGAGATGAACCAAGCCCTGGCACACACAGTGCAGGCCACTTTCTGCTTTTATTTTTTTTCTTTAACTCTTCTGCAGTAAGCAGGAGAAGGTTTGGGTTCCTCTGGAGAAAGCCAGATTGACATCATCTTCACCCTGACAGAGGATGAAGGAAGGAGAACAGCCTCCACCTTCCTGTGCTGTTCAGGATCCTCTCTCTCCTTGATGGGAAGCTAGGGACAGGGGCACAGTCAGGCAGCCCCAGAGCATCTTTATCAGTGGGAATTCACCCCAGCCAGCCCCGTGATCATATCACCCCTGCAGGAAAGCCTACAAAGGGACCCAAACATCAATGGGCTCCCATCATAACCCATCCACTGGGTCCGTGCACAGGCTCACCCCGTGAGCTCGGTCTGCACAGGCAGCGATGGGCGTGGATAAACTGGGACCTTCCCTGTGTGCCCTGTAAATCCTCTCCACTCCCTCCCCAGGAGATGGGAGCTGGTCCAGCGAGTCCAGCCAGCACTAAAACCAAACTGTGCTTTTGCAGGGATGTTATTGCAGTCCATGGGAGTGGGCATGGGCTGTGTCAGGCAGCTGTGGTCTCAGCGGATTGCGGTTGTGGTTGGGCGCTCAGGATTCCTGATTTCTAGTCCTGGCCATGCTGTTTCCTCAGTGTGTGGCCTTGGAAGACTCACTTAGATGTGTAGCACAGCAGTTTTTCCTTCTGTCGGGGTGGGGAAGCGACACCTGCATTGCTGCAGGGCCAAGCCACAGCTGGGATAAACAGCAGAGTCTTGCTGATGAGTGTAACCCCTTACACTAGCAGCTCAGAAGGAAGACATTCAAATGAAGGGTATTACATGTGCATCCTGCAGCGGTTACTTTCCATCCCAGGCACGAACATACTGAGTTCAGGGGTTGTTCTTTGCCAATTCTTTGCAAAGAAGAGGTATCATCAAACTGCAGCAGCTACTAAAAGTTCATATATTGGCGTATTTCCTTCAGGGCAAGCACGGAGCTGATCTAACTCATAGAAGAGAGTTGCATTAATAAGGGGATGTTGCATGGCAATGTGGGAGCAAAACAGGATGGAGCTCCTTGGCTCCCCCCTTCCTCTCTCTGCAATGCTCAGGAGCTGTGCTTGGAGGTTAATCTGCTTGAGGGGCTCCTAACTGTCTAGAGATGGTTCTGTTACTGAGTCCGTGTTTTGTGATGGTGAAGGACCCTGTTATAACACTTGAGTGTTGGAGATGCTCATTGTAGTGTTGCCTCGGAACATACTGCTTGGTCAGAGACAAGAGGAGCTCATTGATGCAATGAGCAGGGCCATATAGCCAGAGTTGTGTGCCTCAGTTTCTCCAGCTGTAAAAGGGATTTTTTTTTTCCATTGCTCTATAACAAGAGGAAATTAATCACCGTAGCTTAGATGTTGCCTAAGCTAAATCCCTGGGTGGAAACCCTTTTCTGTCTGACTCACCACTAAAAAACCTGTGTGACCCTATTGTCTCAGAGCAGTCAGGGGCACCTGAAGATTTGAATGCTTGCTGTGAATTGCAGACAGTGCTGGTGTCTCTGTTAGGATGGAGCTCTCAAGTGAGAAACCATGTAGGGGACTATTCCTATGTGTGCCCACGTGACTTAGGAAAAGGAGTCTGCTTCTTTTGCCTCGAGAAGGAAATAGGTGAAGCAAAGAGTGGTTTCCACCATAGTTTTGTCTGAGAGTCTTAAGCATGTCTTGGCCTGTTCCCTGGAGAAGTGGATGGAGGGCTAAAGAGTCCAGGATCTCATTATGTTTGGCTTCCTCCATGCCCATGGCAGTAATGTCAGCTGAATCTACCATCAGCTGCTGCAACAGGAGATCTTTGTAAGGTGTGAAGGCATCAAGCTGAAGGAGTATATGGTAAAACAATACCACATGTTGAAAGCACAATAGGAGTAAGTCTGTTTTGGCACAACCTTGCACATGAAATCCCTTTTAATTTCGGTGACGTCACGCTCCCAGTCTCAGGGAACCTATTGCAATATTTTCTGTGCCATAAATAAATCCACTTGGGGACTAATAAACTAAACTGTTGCTAATTTGTAATGTGCCACTTTTGCAGCAGTATCCAAAATTCATATGCTCTGAGATTCCAGGGCTGGAAAGAATGAGGTGGCTTGTCCCTAACCACTGCTTAACTTTTTAAGTTACACTGGTGAGTCGGGTGCAGTTTGGCTTTTAGTGAGACCCCTGGGGAAGCAAGGCCATCTTAGCCTAGGGTCTTAAAAAAAAGGCTATTAAAATAAAAGCATACCTATAAATAAAATAAAATCCAGGGAAATTATGTCTTTGTGACCGAAGCAGGAACACTTGTGCCATTCAAGGGCCTCGCCTGCACTTCTGGCTATCACCACTGATAAGCACGAGCAACTTTGCCTCAATATAGTTTATAGGCACAGCTGGGCCCTTTTGCATTTAAAGTCTCTCTGCTTGGGATTATTACTTGGCTCAAGGAGGCCTTTGGTCCGGTTGTGAGCAGAGGGAAGGGGACTGTGGCAGCTCAGCAGGGCAGGTTGGTGCTTTCTGGCAGAGCAGGTAACAGCTGGTCATGACTCTGACTGCAAGTGTCCCATGTGTACCTTGGTCTCCCTCTTTCAGTGTATTGTGATCAGCTTCTTGGGGCTGGGTTTAGATTAGGCTGAACTTTCTCCTGGGTAAAAGTAATAATCCGGAAAACACAAAGATGCTGCTTCTCTGCATAAGAGCTGGCAGGAGACTGGAGTTTGCTGCTTTTGTTGCCACTGGGCAAGATGAAATTCTCTGCTTTGTCACACCTGGGAGTGGAAGTGCTTGCTCTTTCACCTTTTTTGGGCTCATACCAGCATGAAAGCAAGTGTCAGAGGACTGGGATTTCTCTCAGAACACAATGCCTTTACTTCTGGCAGCTCTTTAGGTGCTTCATGACTGGGGAGGTGTTCAAAGCAACCTCAGACAACTGAGCACGCTACTGTTTCCACAGCAGCACCAAGCCCCTGCCTGCATAGCTTTACCTTCAAAATCCTTTCTGTCCAGTACTGGCCTCATCCTCCCATCATATGGATGATCACAGGGAGGTGGCACTCTCTCCCAGGGTGAAGCTGACAGATCCTCCTGCACAAGGACAATGAACAGTAAATGATTAATCAGTGAGATTGTAGTTTGCTACACCATGAAAATGGTTACTCTCTACATCACAGTAACTTCAACCATGGTTTGCATTCTTCGCACACAAGACTCCTTCCCTCCCCAAAACACTTATAAACCACAGGGTACCTGAGCCAGTCTCCACACTAAAATCAATTTGGGGTTGTCCACTTCAGCGTTTAGTTTGGATTAGGTGCTTGCTTTTGAAGTATATCCCTCAGTCTTACCCCTGTTGCACCTTGGTGCTTGGTGTGGATTCAGCAGACATTCAGTCCATGGGACCAGCCTCCTTCCCAACATGTATATTATGTTTATATCACACCCCACCTCTCCCCTGATCCATTCCTGTCAAGATGCATTACTTAGCTACTTCAGACTTGGATTTTTAATAGCATCCCCAAGCCCCTCCTTCATCTCACATGGTCAAAGAGACCATTTACACACAGTTTCCCTGTGGTCAGTGGGAATTGGTGCAGCTCACCAGGGCGGGATTTACTCACTTGAGTAGAGGCTGTGAAGCTGGATTAGAAGCTATGGAAAATTGTCATCATTGAGTCTTTTGACTGTTGTTAGCTGACCTAGGCTGGCTTGCACCGGCTAAGTCTGTTGTTAACTTCGTTAGCTGTATTTTCATGTTCATTCCTATTTATGTATAAATACATTTTGTGCTAACAGCATTACTGCGGGCCCAGAGGATTATGTTATCCAGACTGTCTGAGCTCATCAGCTCTTGAATGCTTTTAAATCCATCCTCATTAGTAAAGGATCCTGAGTGATTAGCTAGTATGTGATTACCATAACCAAAGGAAGATTTCTTCCCCTGACATTATTCAGAACATTGAGTAGTAGTAAAAACTTTGCCTTTTGCCTTTTGCTTTCTTTCCCTTTCCCCTTTCTTTCCCTTTTCCTTTTATCTCCTTTTCCCTTTCCTTTTTTTCCCCCCTTCCCTTTTCTTTCCCTTTCGCTTCTTTTCCTTTTGTCCTCTTTTCCCCCCATTTTTTTTTTGTTGTTGTTATTGGGGTTTTTTTTGGTGTTGTTTTTTGGTGGGTTTTTTGGTTATGTTTGTTTTGTTTTGTTTTTCCCCATCCCTGCCATCTGGTCCTGTCTGGGCTGGGAAGGCACAGAAGCTGTTTTCTGTCAACCTGTTGGTATCTTCTTCCTCTCTTAGCCTGCCACAGAACCTGCTTTTATTAGAGATCCTTTCAGGAATAGAGGAGCACTCACTTCAGCCTGAGGCCTGGCAGGCACCCCTGCAGTGCCCATGCCCAGCACCACTGCAAAAACCATCCCAGCAGAAGTGTGGGGAAGTCAGGAGTCCACAGATGGAAGGAGCAGGAGAGGGAGGGAGGGAGAGTTTCCAGCATGCAGGGATGGATCTGTTAACACTGCACTGCTCCTCACCAGGCACAGTGGCTGTAATAACAGCCAGGGCTAAGGCAGTGATTGAAACTGAGGAGCTACAAGATGTGTTTTAGTGTTTGAAAGCCTGGGAGTGGAGACTCCATGAGGTTCAGATTAAAAGTAGGAAAACAGCAGGACAAAGCCACTGACAAGGTTTTTGGAAGTTGCCTTCAAAATTTTAGCTTCAGGCTGTTTGAGTGATGGCAGTGATAAACCCAACTGCTTGTGGGCTTTATGTGGACTGGGTTGTCTTGACAGTGTCTTTTAGCCAAGAGTGTCTTAGAACTGAGAAGCAGGATGAGTAGAGTGTCCTAAATATCTCTCTGGTAGTTTTAACCAACCACTTCTTCTCAAGCAAACTCTCAATGACTAACACCCTGTGAGGCCAAACTCTGAGTGCTCCTCAAAAATCTCCCACAAAGAACAGGAATCAGTGTTACACAGACAGTATGTGGGTCACTCTCTTGACATGTTCACTCATAGCCCACAAAGCCAGCACAGAAGAAGAATAAAACCTTGCACAGATGTGAGGTGTGAAAGAATGAGTATTCTTTGAACAAGGCCTCAAAAGGCAGGAGGTGGTCTTAAGTCAGAAAAATTAGGTTTGTATTTAGAGACCCAAAGGGAGCTGGAAGAAAAGAGTGAAAGACAAGGTCTAGTGGGGAGCAGACCCTGGAGAGAAGACAATATTGCAAATCAATGAAGGATCTCAGTTTCTGTTGCAAGAATGACCCTTGGACCTCATCAGGGTTGTAGCAAATAGAGGTTGCTTTTGTGAACACAACTCACACTAGTCTGGTCTGGAGCACACAGCAGAGGCACAGAGATGGCTGATTCAGCAAATTTTTTGGCTTCTTCACTTGGAATTCTTTGAGCCCCTTTTCATTTTCCCCTTTGGACTTCAGGATGGGAATTTTAACTTTGTTGAAAACCTTCTCAATCACGTCTCTGAAACCAAAACCTGGTATGAACTATGGGAAGGTGGTTTTGTAGGGCTTCTGTTCTGACCTGCAAAGTGCTGAATTCTCTCAGTGTGGGCCTGATCCAAGATCCATAGAAATCAATCATAGGCTTGCTATATACTTTAATAGAAATTGGACCAAACTGTAGAAGTTTCCTATTCCTCTAGCCCATTTATGTGGATTTTTGCCCACTCAATTTAAAAGAACAATTTATATAATGAGAAACAAACCACTTTGCTGTGTTGGTTTGTTTTTGCCTTTTTTTTTTTTTTTTTTTTTTTTGCTTGGTGTTCTTTCCTTACTGTTACTGGTTGAACAACGATGGCTGTGATGTTTTATTGTTTTAATGGGACAGGAGGAGGAAAAGTGATTCAAATATTTGCTAAAGGAGGTTTTCTCAGCTTGAAAGGGGAAAGGGTGGTGTGAATGATGCCCCACTTGAGAACTTAGAAACAATGAGAAGTCCACCATTTGATGACCAATTACTGTGCAGTGTCTGAGGCTTTAGCAATGCTGTGGTAGAAAATACCCTGCTAATTGAAGACAGCTCCTCTCCGTGACTGGCTCTTCCCACCTCCATGCATCACAGTCCTGTGGGACAAGGGTACATGAGGCTCTACCAAGTGACTCATCTCCATCTTCCTGCCACCCCTTCAGAAGAAGGAAACTCATTGTGTTTCGCTCTCCTCTTACCAAAGGGGATTTGTTCAAACCCACATCAGGAAAGCTAACCCACATCTTTTAAACACAAGTTAGTGTCTTTACCACATGGACACAAACTTTCTTTCTTCCTAGCTCTGTTGCAAGTCAACACTGGGGCATGTTGGCAGAGCCCTTGTAGGAGTTAGGGCTGGAACTGCAGAAAAGTTGTATGGGTGGTTGAGCTGAGGTAATTAGTTTTTCTTAGTTGAGTTTGTAAACCTCTGGCATTCAGCATCCTGCAGTCTACTGGGACTTTCACAGCCTTCACCACCATGACTTCTCAACACCCACTGCAGTTCTGAGCTCTGTTGCATGTCAGGATCTGGGTGTGTTATTACATTTGAGGAGTTCACACAGAATGTGCCACCTGTGAGCAGCCTACCTGACCATGCTTCAAATTCAGCCCCAGACACATTGCCTGTGTGGCCCAGACATGTTGCCTGTGCAGAGCAGAGCAAGGGAAAGCATTGTCTCTTCAGGGCTTGTGTCTCCAGGACAAAGTCCTACATGAATTCCTTGAGGACTGAATTTACTTCTCAGCCTTCCCTTCATGTGTGACCTTTTTTTGCAGGACTTGTAGGAACATAATTGCTTGGAGACCTGCAGCCTGTCCATCCCCTGGTTTAAGAACAGGCAATAATTTCAGTAGCCTTGAACAAGAAGGCTGCAGAACTAACACAGGAACAAACACTTTCTCATCCCATCAGTTTTCTGATGCCTTATACACTTTATTTCCAAGGGTGAAGAAATATGATGGAAATCATCCACTTCAGCACACACAAAAATCAAACTCAGTAGTATTTAATATTTTTTTTCTCTAAATATTAATTAATGAAGCTTATAGTTCATATCACTTTTTTGACAGCATGTCATAAAGGGATCCTTTACATATCCTGTACATATGTGAACAGTAGCCCAAGACCCTCCTGCTCAGCCTTTTGCAGGGCTGCAAGTGTTGGATTTCTTGTTTTGGGTTTAGGATTTGGCTTTTTATTTTCCATCTTAAAGTATTAACTCAGAAGTAATAACTATTTTAGAACAACGTTGGAGTGGCTCATTTAGGGTTAGATCTGACTGTAAGCACATGATGAATGGACTTCAATTTAAATGCCAGTGGTTGGGACAGCAGCAGGCAGCAGCTGCCACTCGAATCCTACAGCAGCTACATGTTCCAGCCACAGTGGACCTCATTTCATGAAACAAATTTAGTAGGGTTTAGCCTGGCCTCTGGGATTTCTGAAGCTGAATTTAAGACTCCTCACTAAGGAGAAAGGAAAGAAATGTAAGTAAATATGACTCTGAAGGAAATATCTCTATCACTCACAAGCAACTGTTAAAATTGATCCCTCTCAATTCATCCCTTCAGTTATTTTTTGTAATGTGTAGGCAAAAAAAAGCTGGGAGCCCTTCACTTTGACTGCGTAGTTGATAGAGTGCTGTAGCTTGGTGCAAATCCACCAGCTTGAAATAGTTACTGCTACATTATACCAGGGAGAGCCTGGAAAAAATAGAACCTCTAAATAACTGATGTAAAGGCAAATGCTTGAAAACCTGAAGGAGGCTGAGTACTGGTTTAGCACAGCTCCTTTTCAGCCAAGCCAGTGTTGGTCTGAGATGAGTTTTATTGGCACAAAGCTGCTCCAGTGAATCAGGCTTCATTTCTCTGCTGACAGTCGAGCCAGGACGTGGCTCTGAGTGCTGGGCTCTGCTGGAGTGTAAATGGAGGCATTTCTCACTTGAGCCTCTTCAAGGAAATGCTGAGTGCTGCTGGGTTATATGGACCAGGCCCTTCAAAAGCTCTTCTGATTTTGTCACAGTCTTCCTTTAAATGGGTTGGCTTGTGTCGCACCAACGACCTAAGAGGATCCAGGATTGTGCTCTCTAGTTCAGAATATGACTTGCCAAGCTGACTATTATGAATCTATCATTCTTACGAGTTAGCATGATATTAATCACCAAAGTGATGGTAATGGGCAGCAAAGGCTCTGGACTGTAATAATCAGTGATTTAATGCTTGTTAAATCGACTGTTGCAGGAAGATGAGCACTTCCTGAGCTTGGCCTTGCCATTTTCTATTGAGCGAGACACATTTTCTGGTGTTAGCCTTTTTTAATTGAAAGCCATATAAGCCTTTTGGGAGGTGCTGGGGAATCCAACAGCTGTAGATCTTTCAGAGGAAATAAATAGACTGTCATCTGTTGCAGCACTGTCACGATGGTTTCCATTTACAACTGAAAAAAAAAATTATAAAAAGAGGCTAAAGACTGTTTATTCCTATTATTTCCCCTTGATTTGTTTCTTTGCTTTGCTTGCGTGCGTGGGTGGGTTGTTAAAGTTTTTGTCTTGCTTCATTTTGCTGGTTTTTATGGCCCACATTCTGGAGTGTTGCAGCTCATTTGCAGCTGCCAGGGTGGGCAGCGTTTAATTTCTGCTGTGACTCAGAACAGGTAGTAAGTGGGTAGGTTATGGCTTAGGGAGAGGGAGGAAGACAGTAAAACTAAACATTTGGGAATTTTTCAACATGACTTCCAGCTCCTATGTAGGAGGAGATGTTCTTCCCATCCCTCTCCTCCTTCCCTGCTCTGAGTGGTTTTGCAGAGTGGCTCCAACTAAAGCTTCGCTGAACTGAAAGTGCCACAGCCTGGAATGATAATCACAAAAGATGCATGTTGTTATAAACACTCAATCATTTTCCTTCTTTCTTGTGGAGTTGTTATTAAGTCCAGAGGTTCAGAAGTTCAAAAATATAAAGGAATAATTTGTACAAGAAAAGAAAGGAGTCTATTTCACAAGCCATTGATGCTTCCACTGGGAATTAGCAGTAGCTGTTAGAGTAGCTGGGGTCATACAGAGCAACCATGCATTCTGCTCCCACTTAGGAAACCCCTAATTTTTAACTTTTTAACAGCCACAAGCTTACATTTCTGGCACTGAAAAGTGGAGGGAAAGTTTGAGGAGCTCTTATTAGAAAAATAAACTTCAAATGATGATTGACTCCCCTTTTATGTCTCTAGAATGGGGCCCATAAATCTCAACAGTTTTCTCTTCAATGGCTACTTGTTCTTTTTGCTTGGTGACAACTTTTATTTTAAGCGAGCTCAATTCTTGAATTAACCCTTGTGCTGACTCAAGCCTCCTTGTTTATCTTTGCTTCTCCTCCACTTGTGGAGAAAAGCTTAGAATATGGTACCAGATCCATTCCCCTTTCGTGGCTGATATGATACATGGGCATCGGAGTGTTGCTGGAAGAGGGAGGAACCAGCCCTCAGGAGATCTGCTTCCAAAGAAAGCACTGAGCTCACTGGTAATGAGACTCCCCTTGAGTCCTTGATGTAGGATTTCTGATAGGCAAACAAGCACTGAAGGTTAAACTTGAGCACAAATATTCAGATTTACATGTGGGCAGTCAGTCCCATCCAGAATAAATAGTTTCGGACACTCCCTCCCTTATTGTGCTTTTAATAGCAACCATAGGGATATGGCTGTCCAGTGGTCCCTGGATTTTGCTGATGTTCAGGACAAAATCCAGCTTTTGAAGCCTAGTAAGGAAATACTTCATATAAACCCCTAAAAATCTCAAGTGCCATCAGCCAGATGGGTTGGCGAGTGCTGTGCCCATGGGTGTCTGTTACCTACCAAGTCTCCTTCACAGGTACTCAAGCTCTGGGACCCAGCAGTCCTCATACTCCAGTGCCTGCCTGTGTGTGGCCAGCCAAATTTGGAAGGTCCCTCTATCTTATATCTTTCTGTCAGTGACTTGTTACACAGTCCTGGGGCCTAATGCTTGTGTCAACATGAGGTTAGGTTTCATGGCATCCTAAGCAGAGCAGGAATGTCCTGGCTTATATTTGTCTCCCCAGGAGAGGGTGGGACAGGAGCATTCTGCAGCTACTGGGCAATCTTCTGCCATCTCTTGACAGGTAGTGATATAAATCAGGGGCTTGAGTGGTACACGAAGGCAAGACCTTGTTGCTCTGTTTAGATCCCTATCAGCCGTGATTAATTCAGTGCTATAGGTGGAAGGATAAACGTGGCTTCTTGTAATCTTAATTGTTTCCACCAGCCTTTGAACTGATGCATCCATCTGGTAGCATTTAGTTGGGAATACAAAGGGTCAAACTGTGCCCAAGACTGCATGGTTAGGACCAGATCTGAGAAATGCCAGTGGCAGCTGGGAATTGGGCTTTTGGTGACGTGGTACAGATGATGCAAGGGCACTCCAGTTCTGAATAGGTGGCTTGCAAGAACATCTGGAAACCTTTGAGTGCCAAAGCTTCTGAATGCATTAGTGAGGAAACTGGCAAAAGTGCCTTAAGATGCCCAGGGATGGACTGGGGACTTGATACGATGCTACAGGGACTTCTGCTCTGCCATTCCCAGTGCTCTTACAACATGTCCAAAGCCAAGACAATGTAGATTGGGGGTTTTGAGCAACTCCCATTGTAATTGAATGCATCTTCTGCAGAACTATCTTCTTGCATCAGGGCTCTTTTGAATGCCTTAAATCTTGCAATCTTTGCCATCGACTGGCTGCTAAACTTATCCATCTACCTTCAGTGCTATGCACGGGGCTGGACTTTGCTTTGACAGACTTGTGTACAAAGCATTCCCATGATAATAACTTGAAAAATACCATGCTTGTTTTTTATTCCCTCCTTAAGACAGCCATGTACCTATGGGAAATTCTGGAAAGGGCAACAATCTTGATATATTTGGTGGAGCGGGTGTGTTTTGAAAGCAGAAAGGGCTTTGGCAAACTCAGGCTGCAAGGAGCAGAACTAGCTGATTTCAGCTGACAGCCTTGGAGAAAAGCAGCCTTGCTAAGTTTCAAATTAGTGCGGGTAGACACTAATAAGAAAATTTAGGGCTGGCAATTCAGAGGGAATAGTTTATTGCTTTTTTGGTTAATCCCTTTTCAGTTTCTATCAGCGTAGAAAGAGCAGAGTTTTTTCTCTCAGTCATTTGTGAGGAAAACAGTCAAACCAAAATGAATTCAGCTTCCTAAAAGCAAAGAGGAGAGGCCACTGCATCAGAAAAAAAAAAGAAGAGTTAGAATTTGCAGTTTAAACAAGACTCTGTGAAGTCTTTGTCTTAGTAATGTTTGTATCCTAATGCTTTGAATCCAGTAACTTCTGGTTACCAGAGCTCAGCAAAGAATGTTTCCTGGGTAACTTTGTTCTCAATCTATTCAATTTTTGCCTGTATATTAGCTGTCTGACATTTTTCTCAGATATCATGGTTTGGAGTAATTTACTGAATATTTCCAGACCTGCAGCTCATTTCTAGGTGGTCCTGAGCATCTTCTATTCAAAATACAAGCTAAGTTGCTTAGAATTTGCTAATTATATCACAAAATTTGAAGAACAATTAAATGGTGAGTGTAACTTCCCTTGTACAAAATAGAAACACCATCAAGTGAATTAACAAAGCATGCTTGAGGCCAACTAAGCTGACCAAGTTCCATCTGCAAAGAATTTGGACTGTAAAACCACCTGAACCTCCTCTCCATCTACCTACTTTAGGGAAGGTAAAAAGATCATGAGCAGGGAAGAAATGCAGAACAGATGTCATCTTCCAAATGAGCTGCTCCCCCCAGGTTTGTGCAGGATGTCACTTCCTACCCCCTGCATCATCCCCTCCTCCTCCTCCAAGCACTCAGGCAGGATTTCAGGGGGTGGAAATCATCATGCTGAATTACACCAGCTCTGAAACCCCTTGTGCTCCTCCTAGGAGTCAGGCTTGAGGAGTTTAGTCAGGCTCTGGGCTCTCATTAGCACCCACCCCACTGCTTTGGGATTCCTCCTGGGATGTCCTGAGGTAGATGAGGGGGATGAAGCCTCTGAGCTCCAGCTCCACAGTCATGACTGTACAAAAGGCTGGGTTATTCCAAGGTGACAGCAAAGAGATTTGCTCTGGGGAGTGGCCTTTTTCATTTTGGGATCTTCAGGATTTACTTACCTGAGCTGTGTCTCAATGTCTTCACGGGCTGGAGGTTGCTCTGGAACTATTCCTGGTGGAGCAGAGCTGCTGAATGTTTATGGATGGGGTGTTTCAGGGGGTGGCAGGGTGTGCTTCCTTCCATTGGGTATATTGACAGCCTCACTAATAAACACAGAGGGGAAAGAGGGGAGGGGGAAAGGATATTTTTTTTTTTGGCTCTACTTCAGGGAGTGCACCTAAGGAGTGGGGAGAGGTGACTAAAGGGGCAGAAGGTAAACCTGGGGCTTGTGTCTTTTTCACATGGATTCTCTATTTAGGTGTATGGACCAGAATGGAGCCTGAAAAGAGTATTAATTACCTGCTGTACTATTATTTATTTATGTGGGGAAATACCCCCCTCAGGAATATTTGAAGCAGTGCAAAGAATAGACTTATAGATCCTTTCTTCCTACTTAGAAGAAAAAAGTAAACCCAAATGTTACTGGAATGAAATACTTTCTTGAGAATTTGCTGATTTCTGTAAATGTTTTACAGCAGCACCTGGTTCTTGGCTCTAGCCAGGAGAGCAACAAGCTGTGACACTCTCCTTGATTCCTTAGCAGCATATCCTCTGGTAGCTGGTTTCATAGGCATTTTTAACTGGTGTGGACACTGTTTAGGCTTAAAAAAGCTTCAAGCAATATGCTTTTTTAGTCCCAATGATAACTGACAGCAGTTATAGCTGTCTCTTGAAAGATAACCCTCCATAATTCATAGACAGAATGAAATCAAGAGAGCCTAGAAAATAAAGTGTCTGAATTTATCATTCTGACCTTGAAAGCTAGCAGAGTAGTTTGTTACAAATAATTACTTTTATACATTTCTTCTTGCTTGGCAACTTGACTGTGAATAGATTGCATTTTCCTTGAAGCTGTTTGTTAGCTGAATTTATTTGCTAAATAATTGATGTAAATAACTCGGCGAGTAGTAAGTGATTATTCTTGGCCTCCACTTAGTTTGAAGGCAAGTGCTTGGCTACAAGGAGATGATATTAGAAATTTGAGCTGCTGTGATTTGATGGGAAGGTCACCTCCTTTCCCTGCCTGAATGAATTTTGAATTATTTTTATGTAGCTTGCTCCTTCCAGGCAAAAATCCTGTAGACTGCAACAGGGAGCATACAGCTCTCCCCAGGGCAGCAGTGTGTGGATCTGGTGCCCATGTGCACTGAGCTTTGGGCATCTCTTGGAGGTTGGACTAGATGGCCTTTAAAAGTCCCTTCCAACCCAATACATTCTATGATCTCTACCTCTATATTTGTCCTTTGCTGCATCTTCCATCCTGTGAAGGAAGGCTGAGAGAGCCCTGGGCTGTTTAGCCTGGAGAAGAGAAGCTTGAGAGGGGATCTAATGAACGTCTATAAATATCTGACTGTGAGTGTCAAGTGGAATGGACCAGGCTCTTGTCCATGGTGCCCACTAATAGAACAAGGAATAATGAGTAAAACCCAGAACACAGAATGTTCCACCTCAACATGAGGAGAAACTTCTTCACTGTGAGGGTGACAGAGCCTGGACCAGGCTGCCCAGAGAGGTTGTGGAGTCTCCTCCTCTGGAGACTTTCCAAACCCCACCTGGATCTGTTCCTGTGTGGGCTGCCCTGGGTGACCCTGCTCTGGCAGAGGGGTTGGACTCGATGATCTCCAGAGATCCCTTCCAACCCCAAACATTCCATGATTCATCAGAGGGGCAGCAGGACTTGCTGCATTTCTTTCTTCCTGAGCTCCTGGCTGTGTCTGTAGCTTTCCCCCTCTGTCCCCTTTGCCAGAGGACCTGGGGATGAGGTTGGTGGTGGCTGCTCCTCCAGCCCAGTGTAGTCTGGCTGGCTGCAGGGCTTGCAGGGAGGGGGGCAGCTCCGTGTTAAAGCATCAGCCACAGTGTGTGGACTGGGGAGGGCATGTTCAAGGGTAGTTTTTGGTGGCAGGCTGCCCCACAGAGGGACCCCAGCAAGCTGCCTTTGAGGAGCACAGTGCTGTAGCTCCAGCCTTCCCCCTCCTGCAAAGCGCCTGCTTGTCTTCCCAGTGGATTATGATTGATCACCTTTGGTGCCCTTTCCCAGGCTTTGATAAAATATACCTCCCAGCAGTTGTCTGTAGGATTTTTGTGGCCATCTGTTGTTACCCAGGGCTGTAATGTCACTGCCTGATCGTGCTGGCTTTTTGCTGGAGGAGGAGGTGGCCGAGGGTATGGGCTGTTGGCTCCTGCACCTAGAAACCCTCTTGACATCATCAGGGGGATCAGGGTGAATCCTTCCTTCTGGACCCAGGGACACTCGGGCAAAAGCAGCATCTTTGGCCACAGAAGTTGTGCTGTTTGTGCCAGGCTCTGCTCTGTGATGCTTTTAAGGAGCCTTTTGCTCAGGCTGCCAGTGCTTTGGGGCAGGCCCCCTTGCCCAGAGCAGCTCCATTAAAGCACAAAGGGCTGGAGCTGCTGGTGGTGCTCCCAAATACCATGCTTTACAAGGTCTGTGTTACACCCCTGAAGGTGATCCTGAGGATAAAACTGAATTTCCAGGAGGAAAGAGAGGTTGCCCTGGTGAGGCCACCCAGGGATCACAGTGCCCCATGACAGCTGGCACAGGAGGGATCCCATCAGCTCTCCTGATTAATGACACAGGTTTTTCAGTGGCTGGAAATCTGCCCAGTGGAAAAGGACGTAGGGGAGCCAGTTGACAGCTGGGTGAATGAGCCAGCAGTGTGCCCAGATGGCCAAGAAGGCCACCAGCATCCTGACTTGTGTCAGCAATAGCTTGGCCAGAAGGACTAGGGCAGTGACCGTCCCCTTGTACTCAGAACTGATGAGGTTCTGGGTTCAATTTTGGGCCACTCACTCCCAGAAGGACACTGATATGCTGGAGTGTGGCCAGAGGAGGATGATGAAGCTAGTGAAGGGTCTAGAGCACATGTCTTGTGAGGAGTAGCTGAGGGACACGGGGTGTTCAGTCTGGAGAAAAGGAGGCTCAGAGGAGACCTTCTTGCTCTCCATGACTCCCTGTAGGAGGCTGTTGGTCTGTTCTTCCAAGCAGCAAGTGATAGGACAAGTGACAATGGCCTCGGGGTGTGCCAGGGGGAAGTTTAGATTGGCTATTAGGAAAAATGTCTTCCCTGAACCTCTCAAAAGTTTCCTTTTCTCATGCTGTTCTAAATCTTGACTTCTTTTTCTTTTTTTTTTTTTTTCCTTCCCTGCTGACCTCATGAGGACACAGTCACCTTCAGGAAACATTTCCTTTTCTACAGCTGCCAACTCAGTCTTGTTGACATGGAGACTAGAAAACTGAGACAGTTCTTGCCCTAGAGTGTTTGTCCTTGGCCAGAGGTTGTAGCTCCATCTGGCTCACTGGGAAGTGTTCCCCTTCCCGCCGGGTGGTGATTTACAGTCCAGTGTGCTGCCCTACGTTGAAATTGGCACCTGCTTGTGCCCAGACCCAGGGCTGGGAGTTGGAAATTCAGGACATGTATCTTTCTGTCCCCTTCAGCTGTTGTTGCTGCAGGAGCAGCAGCCTGCAAAGGGACCGTGTTGGCATCCCGAGGTGCTAAGCTGGGCTGGCTGAAGGAGTTAATCTGCTGCCTCACTGTAATATAATAGAAAGAAAAACATGCCTGTGGGGCTAGTCCATTTTACTATGTAGCTTCAGCTGGTAATTAAAAAGAAACAGTGCAAAATTAAGCAGTAATATGAATAAAACCCCAAATGAAATACACCCAGGACATGTTGTGTTTTTCAATGGGTGGATGTTTAGCATATCATGAAACCAGGCTTTTCTTAAAATACAAGAATAAAAACCCAATCTCGGGCTGAGTGCCTGAAACTGGGAGTTCCCCAAACTCCTCTGGAGTTCTCCTGCTTTTTTTTTTTCCCCTCTGTGAGGGTGCCCCTTTCATTGCAGCTCACTCGTCACTGGGGCCAACGGGTCCATTTCGCTCGGGGCGCGTTCCCACATTCCTCCTGTTACGGGGGAGACAAAGTAAAACCTAAACCCCAGAGGGGGCTGGAACGACTTGACTTGTGAGTCAGGAGCACCAATGTGGTTTCAGATTCTTGGGAAGGATTTGACGTGCTCCCTTTGAAGGTGATGATCCCAAAGGCGGGGACAATGCGCCCGTTTGAGGTGGAGGAAAGTGAGCGTGGGCACTGCCCTCTGGGTGTCCTGCCAGGCTTTGGGTTGGGGGCTGTAGTTGCAGAGCAGAGTATCTGGCTGGGATCTCCTCTGCTGACTGCTCTTGGGGTGGTGCTGCCAAGCACAGTGATAGTTTTGAGGTCAAGACATGGGGAGTAGGGAGGTAGGTGGGAAGAAATGATAAAAGCAGGGAGATTTTTTAACCACAAGCTTCCCAGCTGGCAGATTCCTAAAAGATGGGGAGTATTGGCTGAAAAAAGCTCACCCTCTGCTCACCTCCTTTCTTTACATTCTTTCCCAACGTGTCTGTTACTGGGAGGGTGTGGGATTTATCTGGGGTGCCTGGTCTCCTTTCAGTAACACCTTAGGAGCAATGTGCTGTAGCTGCACCTCTTCTGGAGCACTGCTCCTCCCCACAAACCTTCTCACAAGCTTCTAGTGTGCATGAAACACTTATGGGGTGGGATTTTGAATGGAGGGTTTTCTGAGTGTAAGGGTTTGCTGTTGACTAGTAAGTGGTGAGATACCTACACGACTGGAATAATTGGGTAGAGCTGGAGGCCGAGCAAGGCTAGTTGGGGTGATGGCACAGGAAGGAACAGAGGAGAGGCCAAGGGACATGCAGCAGCCTGGCTTGCAGCCAAGCCTGGAGCATCACCAAACAGGCAGCAGGGCCATGTCTATCCAGTTTGTCCTGCTGGACCACAGCCTGCTTTGTCTGGGTGAGAATGGCTCTGCCTTCCTCCAGGCCTGTGGCTTTCACATGGTCTGGAAGTGCTACTTAGACAGCCATCCTCCAGTATCACACAGTCCATCTCCCTTCTCTTTGTGGAGTTGGGTCCTGTTGCATCAGTTGAGTGCTCCAGCCTTTTGTCTCCATAATGGTCTTTGCAATATCTTTTATGAGTCTGTTTAAAATCAAACCCAGTTGCCAGCTCCTCAGCCCTGGAAGACCAGTTATTTCTCTGCCACAGATGGACGTGAAGCAGAAGGAAACAATTGACACCATCATGTCTGACTTGATTAAAATCTAATATGGGATTTTTTAGGTTGCTGATAGGCATTTCATACACCATGTTTTGTCAGCTAGCAAGTCAGCAGACCCCTCAGTCAACCGAAAACTGAACTGAGATGGGTTCCAGGGAGATGTTTTCCTCTGAACCACTCTTGGTTGAGCTATAAATAAGAAAAAAGAACATAAAAATTGTCTCCCTTTGAGAGTGCAGCCTCATGCCAGAGCCATTAATTGAATTTACTGTTTACCTTTTTGTTGGTAAGGTTTAAGACTGCAAGTGCAGAAGTCTAACTGGTGGTGGCACTTGGACCTGCAAGCTGTCACTGGTGTTGGTTCTGCACTTCAGCCAGAAAAACACTTGCAGAATCAGGCTGCTCTGAGTGTAACTCTTGGTGCAAATATTTAGCCTTTAGGTAGGTTTAGTCATCAAAATTAATCTACTGAACTCAGTACAACTGAGAAACTGGACCTGTGCAAGTACTGGATACGAGTAAATTCCACATGCAACATCTACAAAAGCCATATGTTTAGGCTGAGAATTTAACAGAGGTAATTCTGTCCCTTCCAGTGTTTCAGTTTTCATTAAGTTGTAAATCCTTTCTCCTGTTCTTTCTTAATTTATTTGCCTAAGCTTGAATTTGAGCATTGAACAAAGCAGAGAGTTACCCTGCAGAGTTACTGCTCGCTTTACACCATGGCTGCTTGGACATCACGCTGAGTTCCTGGCAAAGGAGACCACGCCGATGATGTGTTGAGGGCATTGAAACTAAAACATCCTTCTCCCACAGCATGGTGATTCCCAGAAGGGGAAAGGATGGAAATTCTGGATCAAGGCTCTTTGCTCTTTCCGCTCCCTCCTCCCCTTCCCCTTCTTCTAAATTAATCTGGACTTCAAGTAGCTTTAGGAATGAACACAGTCCACAACATGTAGAAGAAAAGGTTTCAGGTCTTATCCTTCTCCCAGTAGTGCCTGTGGCAGAGCTGCTGCTGCCTCAGTTTACAGATATCAGGCTTTGTTTTGGGGTGTTTGGCCCCCCTGAGGTGGATGAGGTGTGGTATTTGTGCTGGGAATCATTTCAGAAGTACTGTTCCAACATAAACTAACTCTGTGGTCTTTGTTGTCTTAGTGACCTTTTTAGAGCACAAACTCTTACCTAGCTCCTCTCTTCTGTCAGGTAACCCACCAAACCCCAAAGAGCTGCTCTCCAGGCTCTGACTTAGCGAGGCTTGGTGGAGAAGCAGTAGTGGGGTCAGCCCAGGGAATGTGTGGAAGCTGCTATCAACCAGGAGAGACCTTCTCTGGCTTTGGGGATTTTGGAGTTGAGGGAATGGGGGTCTCATGCCCAGTGCATTTCTGTCTGGAACTTGGTTTTTTTTAAATACATTGGTTCAATCAAACCACAGAGAAAATAAAAAATTAATGGATTTCTTGACAGTTCATCATGGGAACTCTGAGCAAAGTCAAGGGGCTGAAGTCAAGCTATTGGAGGTGAAGTTCAGCAGGAGCTTTGGGTATGGGGGGGCTGAAGGCTGGAGCCCTCATCCCTCTGCAGCTTTTTCAGCATCAAGAAAACTGCTTCTAATCCCAGGGCTGCACTTCAAGTGACTGCATCAGGCTGTGCCCGTGTGTCACCGTCGTTGCTAAGCGGGTAGTGTAGGTGGTGGTGGTGGGTTAGGGGTTTCTCCAATCACCTCAGTCAGATCCAAACTGCTTTATTAAACTGGTTAATTGGCAGTTTGAAAGTGGGGGGGGGGGGGGGGGGGAAAGCACGGTCCATAGGTCTCCCTGGGCAGGGCCAAGCCCCAGACTGTTAACTCCCCCTGCCTTTCCAAAGCAATAACCGTGAGTTTGGGGA
>JAOEGS010011371.1:61101-71703 GCA_025447755.1 Corythornis vintsioides | reverse complement strand
GGTGGGGGTTTTTCTGGGGTGGCTATGCTCCACTACACAACTTATATTAAACTTAGTGTTTTGGTAATAGGGGGGGAGGGGGTGTGGGGGGGGGGGGGGGGGGGGGGGGGTGGAGATAGCACGGTCCATAGGTCTCCCTGGTCAGTGCCAAGCCACAGACTGTTAACTACTCCTGCCTTTCAGAAGCAATAACTGTGAGTTTGGGGAACATATGGAACCAACTAGCCGAAAGGCTTTTATGAGGAGCTTTAACAGGGGGCACGGTCTGTGAGCAGAAATTCCAGTGGATGAGTTAATAGTTTCACTTTCCTTAGCTGTCCCTTTATAGGAACAACAACAACAAAGTCGGGCGCGTTGCTCCCGCAGCCCCGGCCGCGCAATGTGCCCATGCAGCCGGGATTTCGTTTGGACACTGGGGGACTCCTTTAGTAGATCCCCTGAGACCTGTTTTGTTTGGAGCTATTTCCTGATGCTGACCTCATTAGGTGAGTTTCACAGCTCACTAATTCCTAGCAACAGCACAAGAGATTCGAGGAAAGGGGGAAACCCGTTCTGGAAACCAATGGAACTGAACAGATTTGGGCAAATGCTTTTATTGCTTTGCATTAATCTGGAAAATCAGGGACTTCGGGTTTTCTAGCTTGTTTTTTTTTTTTTCCCCAAGTCACTATGTTGACCTGAAACTGTAGATTTGATTTTGTATTTGAGTACAGAGGAGGATAAGAACAAAAGAAGAATCCCTGAAGAACTGTATAGCTCAATATTTCTGCTGCAGTTTGTTTTGAACCGAGGAGGAGAGTGGTGGGCATTTCTTTTCTGGAATTGCAGTTTGGGTATTGGCAGGATATAGTCACTCCAACACTTCCAGTAAGGCTTATTTAGTATTTACATTGTGGTGGCACGTGTCCAAAAGAGAGAGCAAAGGAAAACAATAGTTGCCTACACAAGAGCTGATATCATAGTATGAAATTTAAGTACTTGTTTTTGTGGGATTGTTATTAATCGTGGTGCTGTGCAGGGGTCATCCTGTAACTCCAGCTACTGGAGTCCTCTGAATACCATGTTTGTTGTTCAGCTTTGATAAGTTTAGGACTGGAAAGTCATTTCTCCCCTATCACATAAGAGTGAAATTTGTCTGAGGGCCAGAGTTTGGCCTGAGAGTTGTCTCAGGGCTGCCTTTCATGCTGGAGCCTCCAGCACAGCAAACACACCAGAAGAACAGGTCTGTTTGTCTTCAGCTTAACACAGAATTTGTTTCTTCTGTTATAATTCCTGGATTTTTTGTCCATTTTATTAGCAAAATATTCCTTAAGAAGAATTAAGATCACTCAAGTATTTTATCTGATAATAAGGTTTCCTTGTCTTATTTTGTGATGGTCTCTTAGATGCCCCCACAAAGCTGTTCTTTCATTGTGGCACCACTTGGGGCTTTAGTCAGGGGGGTTGGACTCGATGATCTCCAGAGGTCCCTTCCAATTCCCACCATTCTATGATTCTATGAAAAGGCTTCTTCCTGGCAGGGTGAGAACCTCTTTCTGATGCCCATGGATGAATGGTCCCAAAAGGGGACCAGAAACAGCCGTGCAAAAGTGGCCCTCACATCAGTGTGCTTTGAAAGCCATAAATGCTTGAATAAAAATGCACTTACCCAAAGTCCTGATTTCCCCTTGCTTCCCAGAACAAATGCTATCTGCTATATTTATTAGGTGGGACTGTGACTAGGCAGTCACTCTTAAGAGTGTTTATTTTGAAGTCATCAGTTGTTCAGTAATCTCAGGCACCTCTGGGAGATTTAACTCAGATAGAGGTTTAGGCTGGAGGTCTTGGGGTCACTGATGTTAAGATAGAGGGAAGGAGAGGAAACAGCATTGGGTCTGTGGCATTATCTGAACAGTAAGGAAAAATAAATTCAGGTTTTAAGGTGGCTTTAACCTGACTCTGAAGGAAATGGTCTACAAATCCAGCCAACAAGTGGGTGTGATGAGACCCTGCTTCTCTTTGTTTCCAGTACCAAAAGGGTAGCAGTAGAGAATTTTTACAAGGGCATGTGGTGATAGGACAAGGGGTAATGGCTTTAAACTGAAAGAGGCTGGATTTAGATCAGATGTAAGGAAGAAGTTCTTCACTGTGAGGGTGCTGAAGCCACGGAACAGGTTGCCCAGAGAAGTTGTGGATGCCCTCTTCCTGGAAACATTCAAGGTCAGGTTGGATGGGGCTTTGAGCAACCTGCTCTAGGGGCAGTCGTCCCTCTCCATGGCAGGGGCTAAGAACAAGATGATCTTTAAGATTCCTTCCAAGGCAAACCTTTGTGTGATTCTCTGGAGTTTGATTTGAGCCACCCAACCAAAATCCACGGTGGTTATGGTTCGATGAAGCAAGACTTCTCTAGAAAGCTGTTGAAGCAGTTGCAGTTTCCCTTTGGTTGAGTTTCTATTTTGAACTTCTACAGTAAAATCTCTTGAATTCAGTATTTCTTGTCAAGGAACAACAGATTATTTTCTTTAAGACCTCTAACCCACTGCCAATGTGACTGAAATCAGCTAATAGATTCCAAATTTATTAGGAGCAGACAGACAGACAGACCTAGAGCATTAATGCACAGGACTGGTTTCCCCAGAAAGCCAGAATAATAAAAAAAAAAAACAACCCAAAACACCAACCATTAGGAGTAAAGTAAGGATTTGTTTATTGCTGTCTTAATGTCTTTTATGCTAGAACACACTGTCTTATCCTCAGGGTCTGTTGGTGGTTTGTATATGTGCATGCCTGTGTGTATACATATTTCTGTATATAAAAAACCCAGCAACATCCATTGCTTAGAAAATCAGAAATGAGAAGGATTTTACTAAAAGCATTTGGGGAAAACCTCTGCTCTCAGTTTTCCTGTCAACGTTTCCCTAAGCTTTTATTTTTATTAGTCAAAATGTTTAGAATCCCCAGGAAATCCTGGGATGAACCATTTCCTCTTTGAGCTGTAGCCCCTGGGGGAAAAAGAAAAAGCTCAGATCCTTTCAAAGGTTAGAAATTTTTCAAACTGTATTTTTGGCAGATTTTTTAAATTAGAGAAAAAACAAGTTAGGAAGATGCTTAACTGCAGGCTGTGGTCCTGGGAAAGATTGATCTCTTTGTAGAAAAGCCTGAAGAGACCCTTAGATCTGGGCAAGGAAATCTTTTTAGGCTTGGATCTTAACTGGGAACCGATTGTGAATTGAGGAATAACAGGTTCAGTGGAAAGACCATCTTAATATTTTTTTAAAGTAAATTTAAAAATAACATTTGCTTTCCTAACCAATTTGAGCATGTTAGTTAGCGTGTAAGAGCTTCGTATGAAGAGGCTGGTAGTGCACTGGAGATTGTTGCTGTTATTAGTAGTATTATTTTTATTATTAAAATCTGAGGCCCTACTGTTATTATATTCCTGAGGTTTTGCAGGAGTAAATCTAGTTGACTGTTTCTTTTGCTTCAGATGAACTTCAATGAGAATCATAACTTTAAGCTAGTAGGAACTTCCACCCTGGCAATACATGTGTACATTGTTAAACTCCTCCAGGGTTCACTCCTTAAAGAGGGCTCAGGAGCAGGAATTAAGAAGGTGGGGAAGAATCTGTGTTCCAGGCTGCAGCTGGAGCTCAGCCTGGGTTGCTTCACCCAGATGTTGGTTGTTCTTTGGGATGGACAGGGTACTGCTGCTGTAAATAAGAGGAGCAGAAAATGGGATGAAACTTGAGGCTGAGGGGTGCAGGAGTCAAGAAAAATGGCACATCAGTATCACTTTTCAGAATGTTGAATTTGCAGTCACTGCACAACACTTTGTTTTAAAAAAGAGCATCTGCTTATTTACATAATTTGTGACAAACTGTCTTAACTGCTGTTCCTTTGACTTACTCATCTCTTGCTTGTCAGAATTATTTGGAAGGTTCTTAGAAAGCTAAACATGAAAAGCCCAGACTTGGCAATTCAGTAACTGGTATAAATGACTCCCAGTTTATTCCACATAATATTAAACTATGGCAGTTCACGTGAAATTTAGTATCCTTTTTAGCAATGCAAGAAAAACAATATCATCTTTAAGGACATTTATTTTTGTTGTTACTTAAATTAACATAGTGCTTCTGCTTTTCTTGTATTCCCAGGTTTGGGATGGGGATGCTCAGCTGGGATGGGGTTACAATTCAGTACCCCCCTTCACGTGGCAAAAGGGTGGGTGGAGGGGGAAAGAATAATAATTAATTCCCTAAAGTTTCTTCTAGAAGCATGCAGAAAGTCCCAGTACAAGAACTGTGACTTCAGAACTTCACAACATCTAAATTTCCAAATAAATTTGGGCTTTAGATGTCAAAGTGGCTGGGGAAAGTAAAAGGCAATAGAAGCTTCCTAACTGAGGGGCTTTTTCAGTCCAGTGTCTCACATGGCCAAGCACTCAGCACAGCCTGAAAGTCCTCAGAGCATGATGTCTGTGTTGTGAAATGATAGTTCATGTGGAATAACAAGGGGTTTATAATCAGGTTTTCTGCTAGCAGTGAATTGCATCTGCCTCCCCTTGCAGTTAGCAATGCCTAGAGACCAGCCCCTGTTACTCCGGTGGGTCAGTAGCCTGCAGGTGCAAGAGAGCATTTCCAGTTTGCCCTTTAGGCTTTGCTGCTTTGATTCCCAGTATCTTTAAACTTCTCCTCTGTTTTTTCTCGTGTGTGTTTCTGCAGGTGCTCTTTGCTCTGAACCAAACTCTGCTCCAACACGAAAGCCTCCGAGCGGGTAGTTTGCAGGCCCCCTACACCACTGAAGATCTCATCAAGCATTATAACTGTGGAGACCTGAATGCTGTTATCTTCAACCATGACACTTCTCAGGTAAGCTGGAGGGTTGCAGATGGGCCAGCTAATGGAGAACAAATCAGCTGTTTTAATTGTGATGTGCCAGTCATCACTTCATCCTCTGTCTTTCCCCCTCTTCCATTTGGTGCCCAGTGTTTTCTTTCCACACATGCCTGGTGAGAGAGTGAGGTCTCCTTGGTGCTGCCTGGGCTCTGGAGAGTCACAGGATCAGAGAATTGTTTGGGTTGGAAAAGACCTTTTAAGATTGAGTCCAACTGTTAAGCCAACACTGCCAAGTCCACCACTAAACCATGTCCTGAAGTGCCACATCTGGACATCTGTTTGAACACCTCCAGGGGTGGTGACTCAACCACTTCCCTGGGCAGCCTGTTCCAGGGCTTGACAACCCTTTCAGTGAAGACATTTTTCCTAATATCTAATCTAAACCTCCTCTGGTGCAACCTGAGGCCATTTCCTCTTGTCCTATCGCTTGTTACTTGGAACAAAGAAGGGACTGCCTGGAAAACTTCCCTAGGAATGTGCCTGAAAGTAAGTTAATTATGGATGTTTGTGGGGCTGTTGAATGTAGTCCCCTCATTAAGGGTGTGTGTGTGTGGGGGGGGGGAATCTTTGTAAAATGTTTGAGCCTTTTATATGAAGAGGAAGTGAACCTTATGTAAATACTCTATAAAGTAAATAACCTCTCAAACATGTCATAATTCAATAATTTTGTATGTGTCTCAGGCAGCCCTTCAGTCTCTGTTTATCTTAGTTATCCAGTGCTATTAAAACTCTGAATGCAGGAGAAATCTGCTTTCCAGACCAGTTTGATAGTTTGTGGCAAACTCTAAGATTCCCATTTAATTCATAGGTTCCACTTTCTCCTTTCCCATTAATTCTATGGAAACTCAGTCTTGGGATGTCATCTTCTACCTCTCCTGGTTTTTGACAAATGTTCCAAGGTTTCTTTCTCAGCTCCAGTGACTTACTTGGAGGGGACCTGTATAAACTTTGGCAGCCACAGTGCTCTGTACATTTTGCCAACGAAAGCCTATTAAATCATGATAGCAGTTTGCCATTAGCAAAAGCAAATCAGGGGGAACTGTGACTTCAGGAGAGGACAGAGATAGGGTAAGCTCAGTCTGTTGATTGTGGCAGAGGTCTCAGAGACATCTTATCTCACCATCACAGGGCTCTGTGGGTCACTCCTTTCTCAGAGGAACAGCTGGCAAAGTGAGGGGGGCCCCAACCTGGCTGTAAGGTAGCAGATTCTCCCAGCTATGCTCCACAACATGAGCATTTTCCCAGAAGTTTTTTATGCCCCTCTGAGAAGTTCCAGATAGAAATGTAAAAGACACCCAGCAGCAGCTGGAGCTGCTCTTCCATTTCACCTATCCCAGAACAAACATGTCCCTCGACAGGACAGGTTTGAACAAATGGTCATGGTCAAACCCTGCTTAGTTTCTGTGGTCATTTTTTGTTTTGTTTGGGGGTAAATGTATTTATTTATTTGTTTGTCTGTTTGTTTATTGAATTAAGGCCAGTGAAGAGGGGAAACACCTCTGCTTTCCTGTGGTTATATTACATTCCTCATGCCTTTCTCTCTTTCTTACATTTCTTCCCAAGCATCATCTTTCCAAATGTATAAATCCTTATTTAAACTTAATAAAGTTTAAGGGGCTGAGTTTATTCAGTTAGACTATGACCCAATAGTGGAGTAGGAAACATTTCTCCTTCTATAGCCTCCTGCAAACACTTGATTCTCTTGTGACTTTTGCAATCAAGAGGCTTATGTCAGAGTTTCTGGGCAGAGAGTCAAAGTGATACCATAGAGCATGTACTCTAAGTGCAAGATAGTGTAGGTGTTCTCTCTGCTCTTTGTACAGACTTTTTTCCTCTTCATAGAAGTTATAGATCCTTTCCCTACAAGGAAAACCACATCAGATTAGATCAGTAGCTTTAACTTCTGTGTTCTGCCTGATGCTTTCAGAAGGGAATTGGGGTCAGTGTGTCCAGATGCATTTAAAATGCAAAAAAATCTATTAGTGTGACATTAGAAAATGATCTACACCAAAGGCTAGTCTTTCTTACACAAGACAGCTAAGAATTTGCCAAAGGCTTCAGCCAGGGCTTCAGCGTAATGACCTGAAGCCTTGGTGTAGTAAAAATAGGGTGCAGAACAATTAGTTTTATTTTGTTCCCTAAATCTGAAGTCAAGACCTTTATTAAAACATAAGTGTTTGACTTTGGGTTCAGGAATATCTTGCACCCGATCCTTCTCATGGTCAGTTTTGACCAGTTCAATTTTTTATGGCCAATTCTGTAAAGCAGATCTGTGTCTCAACCCCTTTCAGGTGCTCAGGGATTGCTGTGCTTCCTTCTTCAAGCTGTGTGCATCAGAAACAGCTCTTTGTATAACTTACTTAGTCTGTCACCTGTTGAGTTGCCCCTGCAATTCAAAATCCCATGGGTTCATGTGGACATAGAGTGCTTGGGATGTTGCCTTCTGGAAAGCATATGATGACCCTGATAAAACATTAGAGATCCATATGCTAACCCCATGTCAGTAGTCAGCCTCCCTACCCTGAAGAAGAGGTTTAGTGCCTCAATTCACAATGCACTTGCTGTTTATAAATCACCAGGTTGTGTTTTGTACCCCTTTAAAAACGTTATCATCCTGTGTTTAAACCTGTCCTTTAAGATTTAAGGTTCCTGATAATTCTAATTACATCATTAACCTGCCCTGTTCTCATTCTGGATAAAATACAACTGGATTTCTGGCTCACTTCTCAACTCAATGCAAACTATCCTTGGAATGCCCCGGCTTCAATAACTGCAGAAACACGCAGCTGAGACCATTAGGTAGAGTGTTGAATGACAAGCAGACCTAATTTGTCCAAGGAATGGAGTTTTATCTAAGGCAAGGGAAGATAAATCCCTAAACCGAAGGGCAGGCTATTGTAACACAGCCCTTTGGAAGCATCTTATCGTTTGCAGCCTAACAAAGTGCAGGAGAGCTGGCAGAGCCTCTCCTTCCAGGGAAAAGCCTCCAGGCTTTCCAGAGAAGCAAGTGCAAGGTCGTCCCGGGTGCTGAGGGAGACAGTCCCATGAGGTGCTCATTCTGGGTGTAGGAGAAGGAGCAGTAACACTTCAGGAGTGTTCCAATTCCATGGGTGGCCCCAGCAGAGTGTGTCTCCCAACCTTCTCCTCTGGGTTGTAGCTGGAACTGTTGCCCTCCCATAGTCCAGAAGAGCTGCTGAGCTGGGATGGCACCATCAGCCCACGTGCCTCCCTCCTGAGTTGCAGCTTTCTTGCCTCAGTGTATTGTGAGCGTTTGGAAGTTGAAGAACAGAAGTTCAGCCAAAATTTTCAGAGTCTAATTTTCATATTATGTCAGAACAGGGTTCCAGATTGGAGAGATATTCTGTTTTGGCTTCTATGGTTCAGAAAATTGGTTGCAGATCCAGATTGTGAGCGGAGTCTACTTTGTTGATGACAGTGCTGGGGGAAAGCATTGCAGAGATTAGTCTTTTATTAATAATCTGGAACGTGCCCAGATAATTTTCATGCTACAGATTTTGAAAATATGTTCTTGCCTGAAATTTTTCATTACGTGTTTGCATTTGCAGTTGCCTTACCTTGGAAGTTTCTTTCTTCCTCTTCCCAGTCGCCAGGAGAAAGCAACAGGAGAGGAGAGAAAGTGAGAGAGAAATTGGAAAAAGATATTTAAAGGCAAAGATTTTCCTTTCAAAGACTGCTGTGTTATTAGGAAAGGAACATATTCACCTACAGAAAAGGGCTGATTTATGTTAAAAACGTTTAAGGATTGTTGACTACCTGTATTTATTAGTGAGGGAATAAACTATAAAAGAGTATGAAAGAATGATTGGTAAAAACATTTGGAGTTCAAGGCAGTAGCATGCTGCGTTCTGGGGCTGCCGTATCCTTGCTGTAAAGCATTTACTATCCCTTCTTTTTAAAGAGCAGGTTTATGAAGTGTTTCTTGGAAAGACTCGTTGAAGAGAAATGAAAAAGACTTGCTGGGTTTTGAAGCAGCATCTTGCGGGTTGAATGCACAAAATGCTTTCTCTCCCTTTCTGTTCTATCCAGAAGATGCTTTTGCCACCTCATTAAGAGAGGAAAAAAGCAGGGCAAGTGGGTGATTAGTGTTAGACATTACCTGAGTGTTGTTGGGTACTCCCAGACACTGTTCCTGTGCTCTCCCAGCACTGCAGGTCAGATTCTCCTGTGTAAAGTGTTTGTGCTCTCTGCTGGTGACTTCAGAGCTGGATCCCTGCTCTCCCTCAGCCTCCTCTTTTCAGAAGCTGGTTGATTATAAACTCACAGTCGAGGCTTATGTAGTTCCACCAGCTTAGATGCAAAGAAATCCGTTTCAAGGATGAATTCATTCGTCTTCTCTGACTGCATCTGAATTATTCCTTATTTTCCTCCTGACTGGTCCCTGTCCCATTCCTACATGCTTGCTTGGGGATGTTCTGGATCTCTATTTACATCCTCTCAAGCAACCTCAGCTTAAAAAAACCCCAACTTTAAATTAGTTCAGATGTATCATCCCATTTGTTCCAGATGCCAGCATAACTAGAAAGTTTAGGCTGGTGGGACTGGGGGTACCCTGGAGTTCTGGTAAGACCATCACTGCACAGCACTGGCTCCTGGAGTCAGCTATGGAGTTCTCGTGTTCAATCCAGCTGCTGTTGTGTTATTGACCAGCTTTCTGATCCTAGCTAAGTTATGTGATATTTTGCAAACTGGATCTTTTGGATCACACTTGCCTTGGGTTAAAAACATATTGCAAACTTCCCAAAGACATCCAGGCTTTCCCTGGCATCTCACTCAACAGGGATGGGACTAAAGTCATTGAAGAGCCCTGAACAATACACATTCAAGACTATCAAACCTCAGTTTGTACCCACTATTGACCAGCTGTTCTCCCACTCTGTAACAGCAAACAAAATGAAAAATACCTTTGGAAGAAAGAATTGCAATGCTTTAATAAACCAACCCCAAAACCAAACCTTCTGGCCCCATTTTTTTTTCCATTTTATTGCTCCGTTTTGCCCTTTGATCAGTATCTTTACTTGGGTGTCAGGGCAGTATAATAGGTGATGGTTTTAGTGTCAGAACAGGAAAAAAAAATACTCTTTGTCAAAGGAAACAAAGCATTTGGAAGGGAAATAGAAAACCTTGAACTTTTCCATATGTTTGCAAGCCTGTGAAAGCTGGTCTCCAAAAAAACATCCCAAAGTTAAAGGGGTTTTAAGTGGGGCAGGAGTATCATTAGGTAGTTAAGATTTACCCACTGAAACCCAAACTTTGCCTACACTGCAGGCTTGGCATCCTTAATTAATGAACAGGTCCCTGTAATCTGGTCCTAAATACACACTGCAGAGTTGGGTGAAGCTTGCAGAAAGGGGGCCAGGATCATTGTTCTGACTCTATTTTGTTAAGATTTCTTTAATCAAAACATTCATTCAGATAGAGAGGCCGACTGCATATTTTGGCATCACTACCAAGGGGAGCAGGGATGGGGTTGAGGTGGGGAGGGAAGGGAGGCCTTGGGGGAGGAGTTGGTGTTGCTTATACTTTCTCTTTTTTTTCTTTCTTTCTTTTACCTAAGTGCTTGGAAAGCAACTATTGAACTGGTGTGGAAGAAGAAATAGAAAACATACATGGAGGTCATGACTTCTCAGGGAATTGTTCTGAAGGCACGCTTCATGTGGGACTAGAAGATGAGTGACTATGAGGAAAGAAGCCCTGAATTTAAATAGAA
>JAOEGS010011371.1:35207-55506 GCA_025447755.1 Corythornis vintsioides | reverse complement strand
GAAAGAAAGAAAGAAAGAAAGAAAGAAAGAAAGAAAGAAAGAAAGAAAGAAAGAAAGAAAGAAAGAGAAAGAAAGAAGTAAATGAGTAAATGGCAAAAGTAAATGAGTAAATGGCTCAATTTAGTGGATAGTGTTTTAGGTTAAAGAGGAGGAGCAGAGTTGAGTTTGAAGGTGGATGTGGGTATGCAAGTGATGGAGTTGCACAAGCTGGAGGAAGGTGCTTTCTTTCTTGGCAAAGACCCTTGTGGTCAAGGTCTGAATACAACTTGTGTCCTTGGGCTGTCTAGACCTCCAGTGTCAGAGCTTTTCCCTGGTGGGAGTGGGATGCACAAAGCCATTCAGTCTCCCAGCATTGCTGCTGCTGAGGTTGTCCTTACAGGCAGTGTTGTACCTTGCTTTCCTCAAAGCATCTCAGATGATTCAAGACCAAGTCCCATCAATTCCCAGCCTTCATTTCCCTTCAGCCAAAACTGGGGATGAAGAGACTTATGTGTTCAACCTTCAGATGTTCCCCAATCATTTCAGTCTCTGAAGGCTCCCCTGACTCCTGGCTCAGCTACATCAACCCATTAAACACAGAACCTCAGTCCAGTGATGTGAAGTCTGGTGATACCTGCGTGGACCGACTGATTTACAGCTTTGCTTTGCAGAGGTTATTGCAAGTGCAAAATGGCTACTCATTCCTCAGATTTTATTTCTACAATAAAAATCTCTCCCTGCCTTTCACCAGGAACAGAAGCCACGACACTCTTAGTTGCCAAAGCCAACAGCATTTTACCCCGACGACGCCTGCAGGCCGCGGCCCCTCCAGACAAATGCACATTCTTGCCAGGCACTGAGGCAGCTTCCTAGGGTGTGAACAGGAAACTGGTGTCTCCTGGAGGTCTGGCTTAATGGGAATTAGTGTTTGATGAGTGCTGGCAAAGGGCTAAACTGAGAACAAGGTGCAAAGTGCTTGCCTGCTCACAAGCTGTGCTGGTGAAGCCAAGCCATGGTGGAAGGAATGGCTCAGGTTGAACCCTGAAGGAGGGATGAGCTGTGAACAGTCTGGTGATTTTTGCAAAGCAGGTTGAGAAGTCAGTTGGAAAGTCAAAGGTCCAGCTGGTTCCCTTTGGTGGGAATCCAGAGGAACGCCTAGATTTGTCCTTCTGCATAATGCATGGTGGGAAATCTCTGCTGCACAGTCCACCACATGTTAGTAGAGAGATAGATGAGGCTGCAGTGAAAAAAGTGGAGATCAGCTCTTTCTCTTTTTTTTTTTTTCTTTTCCCTAAGACTTGCTGAAAGCTTTTGGAGTGGCAGTATGAGTGAAGAGGGTGGGAAGAGACAAATATTGTGATAAACTCACATGGCCAAGTGTGAGGGTAAGAGGTGGGCTGAAAAACAAAGATTAAAAGCAAGTTTTAGAAAATGAATACAGGACTTTGGTATAGTAGAAAACCAGAGAAAGAAGTAACAAAAGAAGCAGAGCCCTTGCATCAAATATTGCAGCCCAGTGAGTGAGGGATGTTCCCCTTCTGGGCCCTGCATCCAACACCATTACCACCAACTCAGGCTAACACTGGAAACCCTGGCAGCTTTGCATGGACCTGGGGACTCAGCCATCTGAATCTGGGGTTTGAAATCTGAATCAGGGGTTTGCAGCTTAAGCTGCTTTCCTGTGGTGCCTGTGTCCTGGTAGCAGTCATCAAACACTTGGCCACTTCTTGCTGCAGGGCTCATAGGCTCCTGAGCTCTTGGAGTCAACTTTGGACCCTCACTGGGTCACCAAGTCACCTGTCCTAATTACCAGAAACTTCTGGCTTGTCTGTACTTTATGGCTTGGGTCATGTCTGGGTCTGCTGCCCTCACTGGAGTGGGCCTTGGGGTTTCAGCCTTTCTACTGTGGCTGTGAACACCTCTCCTCACAAAAACAGGGACTGAAGGAACAGTTTGTGGAAATCCCAGGAATGTTGCAGGGATTTATATTTTGCAGTGCATGTTCATCTCATCACCTGATGGTATCTAAAATGCAAGAAAGATAAAGGGGTTTACATCTCCTGTGTCTGGATTTGCTAAACTGTCCTTACTTGTCCAACTGTTAGGTTATTAAAAAGGAGCATACACAAGCCAAATCTCACAGTCCTTACTTGAGCTTGTGGTGACCTTGGCTGAGAACAGATTACAGGACTTGTTCTGGTATTAAATAACCAATAATCTGTGTTGAACAAGCAGGGAATTATGGTTTCTTCCTGCTGCAAAAACAGAGAAAACTCAATAAATTTCAGTTTCATTTCATAAAATACCAGCTTCACTTAAAAAAAAAAACCCCGAACTTTGGTGATTTGTTTTTAATTTGTAGTGTTTCCAGCAACTTCAGAAGCTCTCATCCATTCCTGGTTCGTTTTGGTCTTTGTTTTTTTGTAAGCTAGTGCTGCTCAGGAGGTTTAAATGAGGCTAAATTAAATCAGCAGGTGTTTGGGGGATTACTTAACCACTGCCACCTGAACTGGTCTCTCTCTCCATTTTAGGTTCCCAACTTCATCAACACCACTCTCCCACCACACGAGCAGGTGACTGCTCAGGAGATAGACAGTTACTTCAGACAGGAGCTCATCTACAAGAGGAATGAGAGGATGGGGAAGAGAGTGATGACACTTTTGAAGGAGAACACAGATAAGAGCTTCTTCTTTGCCTTCGGAGCAGGTACAGCATTGAGTTTTCTGCTTTACTTGGTTAATGTGACTGGAAGTGTTTTGAATGCTTTGGGATGTGGTCTTTGGTCCTGTGGGAAGTTTTCTTAGGTGGTTTTGCTTTGAAGCAGAAAGGTTTTAATTTTTTTTTTTGTCTAAACCTGCTTCTAAAAGGCAGTGAGTTGGTGTAGGAGAAGGGTCTGGGCTGTGGACAGCCTGCACTGCTTTGCTTTCCACCTGATTGTAGAATAGTGAAGCTGTTGGTGTTTTTGGTGTTTTTCATGATGTTTGGTTCCTTCTCAGCCCAGCCTGTGGCCTGCTTGGGTTATGTCCATTCCATGGTTGTGTTTGTTGCTGCAGGAGATGGTTGAAGTGCCTCTGAATTTGTAAGGCCAGGTGCTGTTGGTGGTGGCACTGGGAATATGACTCTTGCTGTGGCATAGATAACCCTGCATGGCTCAGGGTGATGTCCTGGGCTCCTAAACTTTTGGGGTTGCTGCAGGTAGACTTTCTCTGATGGCCACACTGGTGCTGTCTGTGCACACCAGCTAGCTGGGGATCTTGCACAAGTGAGTTACCTGTGTGTTGTGTAACAATCCATTGTGCACTGCCCGTGGAAATTCTTTCTGTGAATGATTCTGTCCTTTTTTCCTTCCTTTTCATCTCTATCCTCCCCCCCTTCCAATGGAATTCACCCTCCTGTGTGATAAGAGTATAAATAAAAACTGTTCAGCACAACCCTGAGCACCAGCTTAAGTGACTCTTTGAGCACCCTGGACTTCAAGGCAGCCTGAGATAGCTGTGCTGAGAACTAGCCCTCTCCTCCTGCTCCCTCTCCTTGATAATTCCTCATTTTTGACAGAACTTTGCTTCTCATCCCATGGTTCTCCATATGAACTCTGGCAACAGCTCGCCTCTAGCTGCTCACTTCAGTGGGAATTGTGATTAAAGACTGTAGGGTTTAGCAGAGATACGTGCATTTTGATGTATTTATTTTCTGAGTTTATCCAGACTGAATTTTCTCAAGCTTATTTTAATCTTCAGCTTGCCTGGTATTTCTGTCTGAAGAGTTTTGCTTAACTGTTTTTTACAGTAGGAAGGGATATCACAGTGGTTTATAATTGAACAGGGATTTATAAGAAACATCTTGTCTAATCCATGGAGCAGTGCTTATCAGAGATTATCAAGCATGCTGGTTTTGATGTGGTCTCTATGGATGGAATTGATGTAGTCTCCAGTTATGTAAGTCCCTTAACCAGTACATACTGGAGCTGGGAGGATAAACTGAGAATCATTGCCCACTTGGCCTGCTCTGTACACCCTTTTCCTGGGAATTAGTTGCAGGCTATGGCTTGACGCAGGATCTTAGACTAGGTGGGTCACAGACCCAACCAACTGCAGCTATTTGTATGTGCTAAGAACAGAAAGGAAATTAAGCAAAGTGCTACTAATTACATATGAACTTGTATAGAAAGTCTCAGCTAAGCTGTGGGAGGTTTGAGCTTTGTTCTGTGTCCCCATCCCAGAGCCAGCCACCTAAACTCCAGGACAGCATCCCTTGGGAAGGGCAGCTCACAGGGAGAGAGTCTTGTTTTGTCCTTTACTCTCCATTTTTTGGTGATGTTGAAAACAGCCTTTGTTTGCTGGGTCATTTCTCTTTCCCAGCACTGACTGTAGCAGGCCAGACCAAGAACACGCAGTGGGATTTATTGAAAGCTGTGGTGCAGGACACACTGAGGGAAGCTTTTTGTCTTGGGTTCTTTGTCCCAGCAGCCCTTTGACCTTGCTTACTAAAGCAGACCATCCCTGCAGGCTGTCCCTATTTTAAGTACAATTAATTCCCCCCTCTCTTCTCTGGGGCACTTTTTCTTCAATATGTACTGAGAAAATTATGAATTTTTCAATGACAAAACTATGTGGCCAAAGTGAGGGCAAGTTCATTTTCTCTTCTGATTCAAATCCTGTTTTTCTCTTGAAGGCTTTTGTTGTTTGTGTTTCATGCACTGAATTATAAGCATGTCTTTTTATTGATACATTTTGTATTTTGCACTTTTATACCCACACTTTGAATTTTAAGGGGGTTTTATTTTTTGGTATGTGTTTGGGTCATGAATTCTAAAAACTTGAGGGTTTGGCTTTGCTTTTTATGAAAGTGAAGGGTGGTTTTGATATAAGTTGAGGCTTTTGCATATTCTCTTGAATTATGAAGTGCAGAATTTTAGGAATGCATCTTTTGCTTAGCTGGGTGTGACAGGGTCTGCAGGAGTGCATTTGCTCTCAGAGCAGTGCAAGAGTTACCTCACTGCATTTAAAATTCTGCCTATTTAAGACTATTGAAAAACCTGTTCTGAGTAACTTACTCCAAAAGGAAGGAAAAAAGTTCTTTGCCATCAGAAAAGCCCCAGCTTATCCTGTGTAAATTGAATTCCCTCCTGGCTGGAGGGAGAGGTGGCATCTCCTCCCACATGATCTAAACAACCTCCCCATAAGATCCCACCCAGGTCCCAGCAGATCTGGCAGATGAGGTTATCACTGGAAACATCCTTCCTGGTTTCAGATGCAGGAGGATCAAACCCAAGGAAAGGTGGAAGAAATAAGAATTGTGTGGAAATGGGTGCAGAGCAGAACTCGGATGCAGCTGGAGTCACCCTGGAAAGCACTGCTGCCTCTGAGGGGTGCTGCTTTCCCACTAAGGCTGTGGCCATTGGGCTGATTGGAATCTAGTAGGCAATTAATTAATTTGCTTGCATGACTCTGCATGTCCATGGCCTGAATATTGAGTATTTTATACATAGAGTTTCTATCTTTGTCAGCTTGCCTTGCTTTCTAATGCAGATCAAAATTCATCAGCTGATGGGTTTTTGTTTGATAGAAAAACTTAGCATTTGGTGGAAAAAAAGGATTATTTACTTTGTAGTTGCTTCTGGAAAAAAAACCAAGTCTCCTCCTTGCAGATGTCACTCAAAATCCCAAGTGCTTGGGTGTTGTTTTCCTCCTCTGCAAACTGGGGTTCCCAGTTAAACTGTTCTACTGTGTGTCATTTGGAGCTGAGCTGGGAAGACCTTGCAGTGCATGGTAGGAGAGGTGGCTGAGTCTGGGATGAAGGAGCAGTAAGGAAATGGGCATTTGAATATCTGAGCACACTGCAATAAAACAGTTTTTAATCCACAAAGTAAAACAAAGCTCTCTTAACTGTTGAAAGCTTTCTTTTTTTTTTTTTATGTTCCAGTTTCAGAAGTATTGAAACAAAACACAACAAAATTACACAATTCTTAATGGAACTTTTCAGTTTTCTGCTGTTTTTAAAAATAAAAAATAGACTTTTCAATGGATTTCCCCCTTCCAGGGCACTACACACAATTTAAATGCATTGGAACAGTTCAGACTTTTAATTTATTCCTTTATAAAACACATAGAAGTGAAAATAGGCATTTATTCTTCCTACTTTCATTTCTTTCTCCTCTCCAAGAAAAATAGAGTCTTTGGGTAAAATGGGACTCAGCTCAGTCACTTCATTCTTCTCCTGCCAGGGTTTACTGTATTCAGACTTAATGGGAAAATCTCAGCAGTAACTATAATCTAGTAATGAGACAGCATTGATTGTTCATGCAGTTAAATGATATTTTTCAGGTAACAGGCATGGTCATTTTCCCTTTTGAATGAATAAAGGTAGTTAAAGAGGGTGCTTCCAAGTAAAATTTGGGGGTTTGCTTGGGTTTTGTGTTCTGAAACTCCATCCTGGATTGCTAAGAATTATTGATCCATAATAACTGAAGCACCCTGGACATGATATATCCAGGCAGCTTATAAAGGTTCATTTACAGTCAAGAGAGACACAGCCAAGAGCACATGGGCTGTTAAAAAAGAGTTAATATGTTGGCAACTAAGACTATACACATGAAGTCAATGTTTAAGAAAAAAAAATCATTCTGGTTTATTTCATTTTTATGGGCAAATAATTTTCAAGTAACACTTATGATAACAGATGGATAAATTTATGTCTGCAGTTAATTTGAACGATAATTTCCTTAGGATGTTTTACTTGCATTTCTTTCTTTCTTCCTTTTATGAGAGCTGTCAGTTTTGTAGCTGAGAGCTGGATTTACTGCTTCAGAAATTCGGATGCTGCTCCAGTTCACAAAGTTTATTAGCAGCCAAATCAGTAGGCTCCAAGGCAGGGGGCTTGGTTATTTAAAAGAATATATATATTATGGAGAATATTCTTTTAATGCTGAAAATGAGGTGAAAACCCAAGTACCGTAGTATCTCCACAGCCAGAGGGACATCAGTACTGTCCCTGGACCACAGCCCTGTGCTGGAGGAAGGCAAATGTTTTCCCACCCAACCAGGTCCAGGCAGTCCCCTGTGTCTGAAAAGGGACCAGGGCTGTTGTCTGTGGTGTGGTGGAAGCCAGAGCATCCTCCTGATGAAGTCAGGGGTCTGTGCCTGTGACAGTCAAACTTCTTTTTGTTCCACTTTAGGTTTGGGTGGCTGAGATTGGGTAGCTGATGGATGAGGTTGAAGTTTCCAAAGTGTCTGCATGAGGAAAATGGCACAGGCTCTGTTGTGGGTGTCTGTGTACTCCCATGAAAGGAGTTCACCCCAGAGCAGGAACAGCAGTGGATGTTTATTGTTTTTGTGCTTGGAGCAGGTGAATTCCCTCCCCATCCTGCAGTTTTCTCAACCAGCATTGTCAGTAATGATTCTGTTCATCATAAACTAGACTCTTAACAACAATCATGGAATCATAGACTAGTTTGGGATGGAAGGGACCTTTAAAGGTCATCTTGTTTAGCCTCTCAAACAATGATGTTGCATATTGTTTCCAAGGTCGTTGTAAGTGATATCTGGTGGTTCTTTGTCATGGGACTTAGAAGTGGTTTGCACTGTGTTTTCAGTAGAAAAATTAAGAATTCTGAAACTCTTCCAATGGATAGGGTTGGTGTTAGAGCACCATGAAAATATAAAATCTCTTGACCTAGTCCTCAACTCCATCCCTTTTGAAATTCCCTAGGGGAACTTCAGCACACATCATTTTAGATACTGGAGATATCCAAGTTAGGAACAAAGTTAGGTTCAACCTCCACCTTCTAGAGGGAGTAGGGGGTGAAAGTTATCTCCAAGTGACTTGGGTCTTGCATGGTCTCAGTCACCCATGAGATCAGCTTATTTGTCTCCAAAAGCTAAAGAGCCCCTGGAGAGATACCCAGGTGATGTATTTGTCTTGAACACGCCTCATCCAAGGCTACAAAAGGAGACCACAACTGAAATGGAACTGGCTGAACTGGGATGGGGAGGAGAATACGGAGGAGGTGGAGATAGGATTCTTTTGTTACTAGAAACCATATTTCTACTGGGTTTGAGAAAGGCAGGGATGTGATGGATACTATATGCAGCTTAAGCACAAGTAATTAAAATCCAGAGAGCCCTTGTGAAAGCAGTTAGCACCTGCCACCAGACTTGGCACTGGGGTCCACATGTGGTACTTGAAAGTGGTGGAATTTTTCAAAGGGAAATGCCTCGAGGCTGCTGTCCAAGTGCACACCCAGGGCTGGGGATTTACAGATGTTGAATATGCAAATGGCTGATTTACACTCCCAGTTGGGTGTGGAGTTACACCCACTGGGAACCACCTCAGCCTGGCATTGGAAGTCCACTCCTCCATCTTCCAGGATTGGGTTGCTCTTTCCCACTTCTGTTCTTTGTTTTGGGTCCTCTATAGAACATAAAAGAAAACTAAACTAACCCAAACAAAAACAACAAAGGGGGATTTGGGGGTCAGAAAAAAGCCACTTGTAGGATGGAATATAAAGAGACTTTATCCTTTGGGACAGGCATCCTGGTCCAACCCTGATTAGTGGTGCTGCTGACATCACTAGCACAGTTCATCAGCGGGTTGTCTCGGCGGAGCGAGAAGTTGGCGACCAGGAGATTGAACTTGGCCAGCCTACAAAAGAGAAGAAAAGGGTGAATTAACAGTTTGCAGATGCTAGAATTCCCTCTGCTCGTGTTTATTTGGGCATCCAGATGCTTATAGTGAGGTTGGCCTGGTTCTGTGTATGGACTTACTTTACTATTGGTTTTTAAGGCAAAGTATCACTTAGCTTTTGAAAATAGACTTGCATGCTAATTTTGACCAAAACCATGTAATTGGTTCATTTAGGAGTCTGCATTAAACAGGCAGGGCCTGATTCTCTTTTCAGACACTCTGCTGTAAATCAGGAGATACACCACTGGGAAAAGCTTGTTCCAAATGCAATCCAGCCTGTAGCCTTTAGGAATAAAAGAAAAAAAAAAAGAAAGAAAAAAAAGGGCACTTTTTTAAGGTACCTTGATCTTGTATAATTTGGAAATTTGGAAGCCCCTGAATATTTGCTTTTCACCTGAAGCTTAAATTGTCAGAGAGAGTATCTGAGTTAAGGAAGCCAAAATAAACCTGCCTGCACTCCCCTGTTGTGCTGTTCTGAAGGCTGGTTCCTGTAATTCTGATTTGAGAGATTCCTGCTGTAGAATGAGATATTAATTGTAGAAACACAGTGGTGGTATCTTGAGGCTGCTGTCACCTGTACCAGCCAAGAAAGGCAAGTGGAAGAACAGATTTGTGCCATCAGGTTTGTCCTTGACCTCTTCTCCTGGTGTCCCCACCTGGACAGCTGAGGGAAGCTGGACAAGCCCTGGGCTCCCTTTGGTGATCCAGTGGAGAATTCATGATGCTCAACAGGTTCCACCGATGGAGGGTGCAGCCCCAATTCTAAGCCTTTTTCTGCTGGCTGCAGGTATCCCAGTAAAGGTTCCAAGCAAGTAAACTGGGCCTTTGAAAGTGCTGTGTGTAGGTTTGCCATCTCTGGTGTAACTCTTCCCGTGACAGATGGGGAAAGCTGCCTGTGCACAGTAGGATTTGGGTTTAAAAAGCACATACGTTAATGTCAGCCCCTTTGGGTCCCTGACATTTTCCTATTGTGTTTATCATTACCCCTGTGCCAAGTTCTACTGTATAAGTCTAATTCTGCCTGCCTGTTTTCAAAGAAAAGAAAGTTATATTGGCCCCTTCTGTGCTATAATCTAGAGATTTTGGCTTTGCCCTTGCTGTCTTTCCCTTCAACATTTGAGATGTAAAAATGTAGACATAATTCAGGAAATATTCTCTCTCTTTTTTCAGAACTACAAAGAATCATGAGAGATTTACACCCAGGCTTAAGCACTCTGCTGAACAGGAATGGGTTTAAGTGTGGGCTGAAATACTCTTTCACACCCACACACGGAAGAACTTGCAGTGGATCCACAGGCCACCCTCTAAGCTCTCAGGAGACCAGGCAGAGGTCCCATATAACTCTTGATTTCATAATGGGAGTGTTGAAATCAATATATGGATGCCAGACAATTCATCACTTTCCATCCTAAAACTGTCTCATCAGTAAATTCCCAACCAGCTTTCAGTGGCTGCTGGGAAGATGTTAAAAAGGCAGTGTGGAGAACCTAGAGACTGTTGGTGTTCCACAGACACTTCAGTATTGGAGGGATTCTTGTGTGGAAGGGCAAATAGGATATGGATTGCAAAGGATCCAGGGATGTTTTCTCAGCTGGGATACCTTTCTGTGCTACCTGCAGTGATTAAGATTCTACACCTGAGTCAGCCCCCCTCTATGGTGGTTCTTCCACCTCAACATGAGAAAGAATTTCTTTACTATGAGGGTTGTAGAGCATTGGAACAGACTCTCCAGAGAGGTTGTGGAGTCTCCTCTGGAGACTTTACAGACTGGTCTGAATCAATTTCTGTGTGATCTGCTCTAGTTTTATCCTGCTCTGGCAGGGGGGTTGTACTCAATGATCTTTGGAGGTCCCTTCCAACCCCTACCATTCTGGGATTTTGCATTAATTCCAGGTGCTGGGGTTGACATGGGTTCATTTTCCTTTCTGCTGCCCCTTCTTCCTGGGTGCTTACACCAGTGGAGGGGCATGGATGTCCCATGCATCTGAGATCACCACAGCTGTATTCCCTGCAGCTCCACTGGCAGATCCTCAGGATCAAGAGTTGGGAGGAAGGGAACTTAGTACAGCAGGGAACAAGGTTGTACTGCTCAGGGGGTTGGTCTCCTATAGATTCAAGCCATTTCTGGAGAGTTTTAGGGCAAAGCTGCAGGAGGATTGCAAATACAGAAGAACCAGTAGTCTTGTTGCTGCACTGGAAAGACAGGGCATGGCTGTGACTGGATTTAGCTGTTTTGCAGAAGCAGGGATGAAACTGAAAGCTTTAAAAAGCCTGCCTGTAATTTATGTGGATTTCTTGAGGATTTTTACTGGTATGGAAATAGGGACTGGAAAACCCATTAAACTGGGCGTTCTTGTGACAGTTCCAGGTTTTCTTGGTTGTGGTTATGCCAGGAATACCATCAGAGCAAAGTCGCTGAGGAAGGATTTATGGATTTGGGATCAGGTCCTATTCTCACTGAATTAATGGGAGCTCTGCAGCTGGCATCAAGCTGACTGGAGTGTGCACCTGGATGAGACAACCATTATTTGTCATTATAGTTCTTTAATCTAGGTTGCTACTTTCCCATAACTGGAAAACTTTAATAGCCTTTTTATAAGCCTATTAAATCCCAGTTCCATTGTTATTTTCTCAGGTAGATCAGAAGAGATGTGTTAAGGAAAAGAAAATGTGTGCCTGATATACCTCTGCCCCACCTTCCCCAATTGTTTATATGTCAGAAATGTAAAATTTATATTAGAAAATTAGTATCAGAAAAGTAAAATGCAGAATTACTGAGAGATGCAGAATAATGAGAGCTCCAGCCAGCAAGAAGAGATGTCATAAACTTCAGTTATTCACCTCTTGTAGGTGTTCAAAGCCCAAACTCTGCCACTGTTCATCTATTTTATAGAGGTCTGTAGAAAGCAACAGAGGTCTAGTGAACAAAGTTGCTCCGGTGGCAACTGAAACTGGGCTCAAACTCAAGTCCAATAGCTAAGCTGCCATGCTGGAGAAATGGGAAAATGTTCATGTTTGTGCCTGAGATCAAATAGATTTGTAAAAAGATAAGTAACACAACCTAAAAATGTGAATTTTTGGCAAAAATGAAGAGCACTGGGGTGCTGCTTTTGGTAGAAGCTCCAGAGCTCTGGCTGCTGGAAGCCACTGGTGACTGGTTTGGGGGAAGGAGCCCCAAGGTAGAGAAGTTTGCTAAGGAATTGTGAACTGAAATGTGGCAAAACATGATTTCAGAACTACCAGGCTTTGGAGGTAGGAGAATTGCTCCTTTCAACTTCCAGGCAGGCAGTGGGAAAGAGGAGGCAGGTGGATAAGCAAGAAGCTGGAATAATCCATCTTGGAACTTCAGTTTAAGAGATATTCAGTAAAACCTCCCAAAATATTTTGATTTCAATAAACTTTTATTCGTCAACTGAATATAATTCTGCCAGAAAACTTCCAAACACCTTTTTAATCTAAACACAATATTTTGGTGGAGTTTGGTTTTGGCTCTATCCCTGGCAGAAAAGGGAAATCTCCCATCGTTTTCCTGGAATGATATTGCAGGGCTGAAATGTATGTGACTTGTATCTAAAATAAATAACTTGAGTATTTTTAGTGAGTTTTTTTTCTGTATTTTATTATGGGAAATACCTGAAATACTGAGGTTTGCAAACTTAAAAAAATTGTATTTATATACTGAAGGTAAATGGAGAGACAAATCAAATGCCACCACTGGGTTAACTCGGGATGAAATTCAGCACCAGTTCTCAGTATTTATACAGAATTCACATTCACTTTGCGTTTTTCCTTGAGGTGTTTGAGGTACAGTGAAACTGCTGTGAGGTTCTTATCACTTAGCAATCTGGTCTGGTTCCAGTTGAAAATTTTGCAGTACCTCTCACTGGGAGGATTGGTTTAAAAGGAACAGAAATCCGCCAAAGAAATAAAGACTTCATTATTGACATCAATGCTATTTTTAATCTGGTTTCCTAAGGAAATGAGGCTTAAGCAATCACAGTGTTTGTGAGAGTGTGTGTGTGTGTGTGTGTGTGTGTATAGATGTGTGTGAATATGTCTTTCCCCCTTGTAAATATTTCATCTGTTGGCTGATTGTAACCAAACTTGACAGAGGGCTGGAGTCTCCAAGATAATAAGTTCTTGCATGCTTTGTGGAAAAGAAGGAATTGGACAGAAGGAAAAGAAATTCATAGTGTGCATCTAGTGAAAGAGCACAGCATGAGCTCCACTTTCATTAGATCTCAGAAAATCCCTGTGGGAGAGGGAAGTGAGACACATCTCCATAGATACCTGTACTTTATTGGCTCCTCTGCATGAGGGAAGGGTGTAGTGTTGTGTAAGGACATGTTCCAGGCATGGCATGGTTTGTAGGGTTGTGTAAGAACATGTACCAGGCATGGCATGGTTTACCCAGAGCAAGGGTGTTTAGAGCAGTTACTATCTAGAGTATCTCAGGAGCCCATTACCCCTGGGCTGCCTGCTAATGAGGTGTTTGCTCTCAAGGCCAGAGCAATACCAGTGAGCAGGCTTGTCAATGTGACCAAGGCAAGGCTCCAGGACTCTCCATAAACCTAATGAGTCGTGGGCACTCACACTGGGCAGCCTCACTGCTGCTAATTGGCCAAGTGTGCCATCAACCATGCCCAAAAATGTTCTCAAGTACCCAAGGGGTGAAAAGAGCATCAGAAACTCCTACAGGTCCAGGAGGCAGCCTGGGGCAGCATTCCTGTGTGCAGAGTTCAGGAACACTTTCCCAGGAGTGAAGGTCATTCCCTTGAGAGCTGAAACAGCTCCCTGGGAGTGAGGAACAGCATGGAGGAACAAGGGAAGGAGTGAAGCATGGCTGGTTTTTGCAGCATTAGCTCATCAGACAAGGGCATGGTTGTCACTAAACAGTTGGAGAAGATGCTCAGAAAACATTGTGATGAGGACAGTACTTGAAATCTTGCCAGAGCAAAATCCAGATGGGGATCAGAAAAGCCAAGCCAGAGTTGTTAATTTTATTTTATTTTTTCCTTCTGATTGAAAATGATGAATCTAGTATCTTGGTAACAGTGGTAACTGTTGGGCTGGGACTCTCCCTCTTGAACTGTAGGTGTCTGAAAGTTCAGTGCATCTTCTGTTGTGAGACTGTCAGGTTCCTTTCAAACTCCCAGAGGACAAATCCTCCCACTTATCTCAGATGCATATTTTAAGCTGGAAGGAATTGCCCTCTGGAGACATCTTTTCACTGACTACAGAGGAAACCTAGCAAACCGGCCTCCAACAGATGCCTGACTTTCAGATGAGTGGAATTAATTGAACCCTAAGAGCAGGAGTCAAGAATTCAGGGTGTTTTGTCCTTACCTCTACCTGACCTTGAGCAAGCTGCTCCGTGTGCTAAGAGCTCCCTGAGCAGTGTTTTGCACTGCTGCCAATGGCAGAGCATCACTAATCCTGAGGAGAAATTGCAAGCAGAGGACTGACACAGGATTCCTCTCAGTCATGCCTTGGAGAACATCTTGGCATGAACTCCAGGGGAAGAGAGAGCCCTTTGCTACCAGCTCTGGAAAACTCATCCAGGGCTTGGTGTCTCTGTGAGGGGCAGCTGTAACCCCCCCACAGCAGTGTGCAGCTTCTGCACCCTGTGGTGGGTTGAAGCCCAAGCTTGGCCAACTATTTTATTCCCTGTTCAGATCCCCTGTGAGCCCCAGTTCTCAGAGCAAAGTGTCCATCTTTGCAGTGACACAGAGATGGATTCAGAGGTGCAGAAGTGTTTCTGTCTTTCCTCCTTTGCTGCAAGCACTCTCCTGACCTCCCTGGAGTTGTGAAATGGAAACAGAGCCTCTGACAAGAGCAAGCTCCTGTTTCTGTCAGACCTTGTGCAAGAAAAGAAGCAAGCAGTCAAAGTACCAAAAAAAGAGCTGTTTTGACATACCACGCATCTGATTTTTTTCACTGTTGTTTTAAAGCAGCAACCAGGCTAAATACATAAGTGCTGTCTGAGGAGTGATTCAGACCTGGAGACTCCTTGAAACAGCTTTCTGATGTAACTTGTCTCCTTGTAATACAAGGCTGGGGGGAAAATAGGTGGGTGGGTTTTTCTGTTTTGTTTTCTTAGATTATGGACTCGCCGACCAGTCTCCCCTGTGGGGCTGCTCATGGAGTCTGTAGTATTTATTCAGCATCTCCCTGCAACGCCAGCATCTTAGAAGTTGTCTTCCTGAATTTACATTCCCAGTTCAATCATCTCCTGAACAATAAAAGCTCCAGTGTTGGCTCTCCTTTAACTTCTGCGCTGCTCTCCTGTCAATAGGGAGCCCTTCCTCCTAGAGCTCTTGTTTTGCTTAATACCTGCCAATCACCCCTCTTGCCTTCGCCCCAAGTTTGTTGTCTTTGCAGTTGGTCACAGCGTGAGCAACCAAAAACCTCCCCAAGCCTGACCCCCAACACACCATCTTCCACCCCCCTGGCACACAAAGGGCCTTTTCACCGACTCCGCCGCCGCCGCTCAGAGGTTTCATTTGGTCTCTTCCAATTAATCTGTATTTATTGCCACTTATCTGAAATGGCTAACAATATCAAGAGTTTAAAAAGTGCTTTTAATGTCAAACTGGGTCAATTAAAAGTCTACTGAAAATATTTGGAAAACTTCTAGGCTGCAAGTTGCCCCCTCGCTCCGCTGTTAAGCGGAATGTTTTAAATAAACATGCGCAGCTTGAGGAGACTGACGCTTGGTAAAATTCCCTTTGATATTTTAGTAGAGCCCAGGATTAATTTCCTTACTCCTACATTTACTTGCCTCCTTTATTCATTTTTCTCCTTTAATAAAAAAAATATTTGAGATAGTTCTAAATATTCAAAAGATTGTTTCAATCAATTAAAACAAACCCAAACAAACACAAAAAACCCCCAAACAAACCACCAACAACCAAAATACACCCCAAAACAAACCTCAGAACTGTTCATGCCAGAAGAAGCTGTTAGATGGATTCAGCCTCCTCTTCTGTGGACACCTAACAGTGTGTGGTTAACTCAGAGCTTCAAACCACAGGTCACAAGTGACAATTTATTTTTTTAAGCTCTTTCAGTATTGAGTGTGGACAAGGGAAATAAAATACTAGGATGTAGGATCTTAAGTTAAATAATGAAAGAGCAGCTTTTAACAGTGCATGTTGGGTTTTACTGGAGGTTGAAGAAGGCTGAAGGAATCCACTTTTTTTCCTTCCAGGAAAAAAACCCCAAACAGTTTTGTCTTGAGTTTTCTGTTTTTGAGAGCTGTTTGCCCTAATGAAGTATGTGAAATAAGTGGTGCTGTGCTGCCCACGAGAGCTCTGAACCCTGATGTAGTACAGCCACGGTGAGATGGTGACATGCATCACACTGAGGTCCCAAGAGGGACCCTCAGGTAGGACTTGGTTGTGTTGGGTGCAATAGATGCAGTGAGTTAAGTGAGTCCAGGCTGGGGGAATTCACTGCCTCCACTAAGCATCTGTCCACATGGAGCCCTTTGGACTTTGAGCTTTGCTCCTCAAACACACTCTTCATCAGCAGAGACATTACTGAAGGTTGGTTTCCCATGGTTTTTTCGGTCATTTGCTTGGATTCCCAGCAGTCTAATAAGGTTTGAACTGTAGCTTGGGCATTTCTATTAATGAGGGTATTTGTATTATCTTTATGGGTCTCTGATGTTCCTAATAAGCCTCACCCTGCAACTTTCCTTTCTGCAGGAGAGATTGGTGAGTCTCTGTCCAGCCATCTGGTTTCATAAAGCATATAAGAAAGGACTCTCTTGGAGACAGCTGCTCCTCTGTCTAATAGATTTGAAAGTTGCCCATGGGTTTAGAATATTTCAGGGAAGATCATAAAACAAAAGCAGATCCGCAGAGGGACTGCAGGATCCTGTGAGCATTGTGTTCTGTTGAAGCAAGGTTATAATGAAATTGCCATATTTATGCTGTGCAAGTATTTCACAACTTGAGGACACCAAATGGTTTTGATCATTTCTTTAGACGTTTCTTCCTGTAGAATGCTGAATTAAACAAGTCTGGATCAGTAAGTCCATTTTTATAGGTTAGGGATGGAAATGCATCTTGAGAAACTGGTTTTGTGTAACATAATAGAGGAAAAAATACTGGTTTTGTTGCTTGCCACCCATAAGAAGAGTGCAATAGTGTCAATTTGGAGGAAAGCAATTGTACTTCAATATCTGTGTTCTCACGGATGCAAAGATACTGGCCTGTGGACATATTTTTATTGCTCATTAGTTGCTGTCTTAATTGTTACTCTTTTTGGTTTGAGTTTTAATCTGAATCACTGCAGGAAGAAGCAAAGTGCTGCTGATGACCAATTGCATCACAAGAATGGCAAACAGCACAAAGCTGGCAGCTTGCAGACAAGTCATAGACTGAAATACATTTCCATCTACTATTTTATTTTTAATGCTTGCAAGCAGGAATACTGGGAGCTTCCCATTTCTGCTTTTCATCCCTATGATTCCAGACTTGTCAGCCTGGTTTCAGACCCATGTGGCATGGAGTTTACGTGGCCCCAATTCATTTCAATTCTCTTTGGATCCCAACAAAATGTCTCACTTGCAATGGTCACATCTGAGATCTTTTGAATGCTGCTGCCTTTGGCAATGCTAAATGGCCCCAGCAGGATTTTATCCTGCACAAGGACTACTGCCTTAGCCTGGCTTTTGTAAAGCCTTGTGTTGCCTCAGAGCTATTAAGAGACTGTGTGTTAATAATCAGATTTTTTTTTTTTTTTTTTTTTTTTTTTTGGTGCAGATCTGGGTATCAAAGTGCTCTGTCCAGCCTCACAAGAGGGCACTGGTGCCCAGCTAAGAAGAGGAACAAGAGGGAAGGCTGAGGTTTGGTGGCAATATGTAGTAAGGGAGCAAACTAATTGAAAGTTTCCCAATGCATGGACTTAGCCCAGCTCTGATCATCTCTGCTAAGAACATTTGAACCCATAGGCTAATTTCCCTTTGAATGAGCTGGAAAGTGGAGGTTCACATGGTCACGTTCATGTTTGGAAATAGGTGTCTTTGGCAACTAGAGGAAGTTTCTGTTAATATTCAAATTCAGGAAAAGGCTGTGATGTAAGCTCATAGTCCTTACTAGGTATTGGAAAAGGAGCTCATTCTCCAAACATAGATACGTAGGAAAACACACTTTGCTGGTGACACTGACCAAGAAAAATCTTGTATTTTAATGCTATTTTTTACTAAACGTAATGTTCAGGATTCTCCAGGCTCTCAGCTCCTCATCTGTTCCACTGGATCCAGAGAATGAAATGAGGTGTTGTCAAAATTTGGCTGAAATGAAGGAGATACGTGATTGAGTCTCACCAAGGGGCCAGCAAAGAAGAGGTTGAGTACCAGTCCAGTATGGCATGGGCACCAGTCTAGTATTAACAAAATTAAAACACAATTGTGTTGAAAATCTCTTCCTGCTGGGTGAGAAGGGGAAATGAATACAGGAAAATAAAACTTGAGTCTTAAAAGGGAAGGGGCTTTGTGAAGTGCAGTCTAGTTATAGCCTTGGATCCCTGTAATGGTGGGAAAATGGGATGAGACACTGTACCCAAGCACATTTGCCTAGTTTTTGGGATGTGTTTTTTCTTTTTTTGGTTAATTCTACACTGTTGTGCATAAGCAGACAGTGATGGATTGTCCCAGAGTCCTGTGCATAGTATCGGAGAGAACTGGATTTAATTGTCCTACACTTATTGTAGAAAAGGAATGAATTATGAGCCACTTAACAGCATCTCCAGTGAAAGAGATTATCAGCACTGCTCCTCGCCAGAGATATAACTCTGTCAAGCAGACTCCCTCCTCTCTTGGGTTCCTTGGAAAAAGCTCATGAATTTGCTGTCTCCTGCCAGTGAAAGCTCAGGGTGAAATACAAAACCAAGAGCTGCCAATAGCTATATATTCAGTTCAGATGGTGTAGGAATTCATTCTTTTTTCTTTTCTTTCTTTTTGCCTTTTCTCCCTCGAGTGCAAGATCAGTCAGGATTGTTGGAGCATGCAGCTGAAATAGTGCAGCAGAATGTTTTCCTACTTGATTGCTCCTTGCATTGGGTAGGTGAACTGTGTGGTTGAGGAGTTGGCTGTTGGCTTTCATTGGCCTTGACTAGGGCTCTTGCAGGCTCCAATGTGCTTGGATGCCATGAAAAGGCACTTTCACCCCATGCACCCAACCATATCTCAAGGCTGCTTCCACCCTGCTCCTCCCTGCAGTGTGCAGGTAACCCCAGAAATCAGTTTAAGCTGTGGGAGATGTTATAAAAGGAAGGTTATGAGCTCTGCCTACAAGATGTTGTACATAAATTCATCTGCAGGAGAGCAGGGAGGTGTGTTCTTTATATTTCCTATTGGCTATTGTACAGAGAGTTCCACCTTCACATGAGGAAGAGCTTCTTTAGTAAGGGTTGTAGAGCACTGGAATAGACTCCCCAGAGAGGCTCTGAAGTCTCCTGCTCTGCAGACTTTCCAGACAGGTCTGGATGCATTTCTGTGTGATCTGCTCTAGTTTTGTCCTGCTCTGGTGGGGAGGTTGAACTCAATCTTCAGAGGTCCCTTCCAACCCCCACCATCCTGTGATTCTGTGGCTGTGGTGTAAGAAGGGACAGAGGGACGAATTGCATGGACTGTTAAGATGGGCTGCCAAAAGATGGTATGGGGGAGATGCTCTCTAGCTTTTCAGAAGAACATCTGCAAGGGGAAATTTTGCCTCAATCATAGAATCATGTAGGCTGCAAGAGCCCTTCAAGATCATCAAGTCCAACCTCATTCCCAGTCCTATCAAAAACCACTAAACCACATCCCTAGGCAAAGGTTAACCTGTCCCTAAGTTAAGGTTTGTTTAGATCTGCAGAATCCTTTTCAGTACCTGCAAGAGAGTTGGCATGTGCTGTGGGGAGCTATGGCTCCTGTCCGCTCTGCTAGCAGCTCACTTGTACCTGCAAGCAGGAGAGTCCTGTGTGCTCACAGATATTTTTATGCTGCAGATAAGTGAATCAGCACAGGCAGAAATAACTGTGGCTGCCTGCAAGTGTGCAAGCCCTTATAAAAGGGTGCCTTTCTGCACCTCTCCACAGGCACAGATTTCACATGGATTTATCAACAGGTCCACAACTGCCAGAAAGCCTGTTCTTGAAAAGAAGAGGGGGAGAGAAAAAAAAAAAAGCTGTAAAAAGCCCTGGACTTTAATGGCACTACCAGGTAGCATGTGTAATTCATTTAACTCTGAGTCGACAAATGTGTTAGCTCATAGCTGTGGTAACACTCATGGCAGCAGTCCCCAGGCTGAAAACTGTCCTGCTAATTAATAACAGCTAAGAACAGAGGTTATGTGGAGTGTCATAGCGACAGGTCGTGAATTAGGAGAGGAGCGTTTGTGGTCACGTCTTCTGGATGCAGGGAATGATTTTGGAACCAATTCCCTGTGTAACTGTGCTCCTGCCTTTTGGAACATCAGCTGTTTAATGCACAAACGAGTGATGAGGCTTTCATTTCCACCACTCTGTCGTTCAGCTGATTTATTCACAGTCCTTTGTATCAGCTGCTGCAGAGAAAATATGAGGGGAAAAAAATAAAACGGATTTTTACCTTGTTTTGTGGACTGAAAAGATTGCCTGAAGTTTTAAC